>CABHPH010154393.1:0-52168 GCA_902168325.1 Peromyscus nudipes | reverse complement strand
CCCCCCCATAAAATAATAAGTAAGTTTATTTTTTTAAAAATCTTGAGCTAGTTTATAAGTTATCATCTTGTATTTTCTACTGAAATCACAGTGTGTATACTGCTGCAAGGTGTATTTAAGGGACATTCAAGCTTCACATTTGTCTCTATAACCATGACTTTGTATCATAAGAAGTTTTAATGCCATGCCTTCGATATAAGACATCACATCTACTTCATTAAACCCAGCGGTTAGACGACCATTTGGACCTTTAGTTCATTTCTATATCTTCTCAATCTATGAATCAAGACAATGCTATGTTATAATTTATCCTCTGTAATTTATTTTAATAATGGATTGGGCTGTTGCCTATGCTTTTTCCCACCTATGTTACTCTGTTCTTTGAACTACTTATATGTTGCAATCCTGGTGATGCCACAGCTCCCAATATTTGAGCATTTATTTAGCTACTTTGACCAGTTTTTCTTCAACATGCTGATTATTTTTCTTTTTCTCTGTATTTTTCAATAAATATAAGTTCACCTTCTACCAAAATTTTGATAAGAAAATGGGAAATCAGTTGTGGTGGAGTGAAAGACAATGGTAAGGGACAGAAATCCAATGCCTATGGCGATGCTTCCCCTTCTTAAGAAAGCTTAGTAAGAAGTATGGTTAGTAAAAATACCCCAGGGGGGAAAAAACAGAAAAAAACAGAAGTTATTTCCCCAAGGATTATAAAATTGGAAAAACTGGGCAAATGCCCAGCCTCCTCCATTTTATCTCTTTTGGCTCTGGTGCAGCAGAATATCTTCCATTAAACACACCATGCCTGGAAGAAAGAAAATTTAACCCTTTGATCATGTTCTGTCAAATTCTTTGAAAGGAGAAAAATGTTGGAAATACTGAAACATTTTGACATGTTAACCAGATTTTCACTCTCATAGTCATGGTAATTGTCTTAGTATTGCGTTTTCACACATAGCATTCAAAGAGCTATTTTGAGTAAGTCTTTCTCTCTCTCTCTCTCTCTCTCTCTCTCTATATATATATATATATATATATATATATATATATACAGCCAAGTAGTCCTGTGTGTTACTCACATAATTTTGATTCTGTACTAGCACATGCTTCAAGGATGAAATCAATTCTCAGAGCCTGCATTCTGTGTAAATTAGTTTTATGTCACTCAGATGCATGTTCACACCTCATTTAAAAAGAGATTAGTAGCCCATGTATATTTAATGAAGCTAACATCAGTTCCAGACCACACATTCTCATTCTTCATTCTCTATTCTGCTTCATCGTCCTTCAGTGAGAGCTTTAAATTTGCCAGAGAGATTCTAAACCCCTGTACTGTTTACCCAGTGCAGTATTCCATCTTAGAAAATGCCAGTGTTGAAGGAGTTCTATGATCCACAGACGTTTCTAATAGTAAAACCACAAATAAATATGCACAAAATGTAAGATCCATAGTTTTAGTTTCTGTTTGCTACTTATTTGTCCATAAGGTTGTGTTGATTTCACCTTTGCTAGAAGTTGTTAAATCTTTGTTTCTTTAGTTAACATCAGTGAGTATAGACTCAGAAAGAGAACCATACTTTATTACTTCACACTACAATTTGTATTTAATCTGGCATTGCAATATAAATTGAGTCATGGGAAATATGGATTACTCTGAAAGTTTGAATGAGAACTGTCCCCCATAGGCTCTTGTATTGAAACAATTGGTCCTGGTTGGTGGAGCTGTTTGGTGAGATTATGGAACGACATCTAAGAAGTGGAGCCTTGCTGAAAGATATATGTCTCTCAGTTTCCTGTTATGGTGTTGTTCTGTTGCCATGTGTCCATTATTAATTCTCCCTCCGGTGGCAGAAGCTAAAAAAAAAACATTTCTTCCATAAGTCACTTCTTCGTCAGAGTGTTAACTCAGCAACAAAAAGTAAACTAGAATAATAACAATTATTCAGAATCAAAGATTCATCCACATCAATGGGCAACACTCAAAAACTCATTACTCAGAGGGAGTCCTGTACTCCTACACTCTAACACCACTTTTTCTCAAGTCTCTGATCTTGATGCTGTTCACAAAACCCCGGAGCAGCCTAATATTCAACATTTAGGTTGTTTCTTGTGCAAATCCATAGTCTAACTAGAATTTTGAAGTAAATGGGAAAAAAGAGAGACATCAACTGGTAATCTTAAATGTTGTTTTATATGGAAAGCAATACCAAGATGATTATATTGTAAATTATATATTATCTTCAATGGAGTTACAGCTTTACCAGGTTCCAAGTTCCACACAAACACCAATGATTCCAGGCACAATAAACTTGCCTTGCTGTTCTTAAGGTTACATGCTCCTGAGACACTTGGGGAAAAACAATGTGATCTAACTGATAGAAGAAAGTGTCTTGGTGCTCTTTAAAATATTTCCTTTATTTTCTTTCTCCCAGCTGGCAAACTGGATGCTCATTTATGTAGCTGAGGGAAATGATTTGCTTGGGTGTACAAGGAAGTTTCGTTTCTGATGTCCTCTGCAGTGTAGCATGAATTTTAAAGAGTCTTATTAATAAAATCAAACCTGAGCCAGGTATTGGGGTAAATGGTGGATGGTCAGAGAGACAGATCAAGCCACAGCTACCTCACCTCACCGGATCCTCATCTGGTCTTGTTTCCTCAGACTGGAAGCTTCTGTGTCCTCATATCCGAATGGCTCTCAGCTAAACTGTGCTCCAAAGCTTGAATGCTTAACCAGCCAAAATGCTTAACTAGCCGAATGCTTCTAGTTTCTGGTCCTCACGCCTTATATACCTTTCTGCTTTCTACCACCACTCCCTGGGATTAAAGGCGTGAGTCACCATGCTTGGCTGTATCCTTGAACAGATGGATTTCTGCCTCTGGAATGCTAGGATTAAAGGCATGTACTACCACTGCCTATCCTTTATGTTTAATATTGTGGCTGTTCTGTCTCTGACCCCAGATAAGTTTATTAGCATGCACAATATTTGGGGGAATACAATACCACACTGCAGTTCTGCTAACACTGTTCTTGGGACTACAGACTTCATCTCACTTCATTAAACTCTTAAGTTTCACCTCAAATAACAGTGATAGAGAGATAGAAGAAAATATGGAAAATCTTACACATTTATTAAACATTCACAAAATAAATTACTTAAAAATATCAGTATTTAAAATTTATATTTATTTTTAATACATAGTACTTCCATGGGACACAGTAAATCTTGCAACTGTCAATATTTTCTTACTTTATTGGTTAATCTTCTACTAGAAAATAATCAAGAACACATTTTATAATTCGTAGGAAATTCTACCATTATTGCACTTATATTTTTCTTAAAGTTGGCATCTTAATACTTTAGTTCATAAGAACAATAAGCAACAAGCAATACTTAGATGATACTAATAATGCAATTATGGATAAGTTATCAGTTTTGTTGTACATGATCACATCACTTAACCCACAAAGTTGTCCTTTCAATGTATAAATCGTTATCTTCCGAGCAGAACAGAGATGGGGAGGCATGCTTCTATCAGGCTGTGTTTATGAACTGTATAATTCCTGAGGAATACAATCTAAATATAACTATCTGATATAATAGCTTCTATCTGAGCAGCTTTCCAATGTATGATTAAAAGTAAAGTAGAATGGTCACTTTCAAAGACGGTGAGTTCTACAGGCACTCTAACCAGGACAGAATTAAGAACAAGGAGGCTAAATCGGCATCGACTTAGATGTATAGCAATTTGATATGTATTTCAGGTGTGCTATAAAATAACTGAATTACTTTTCAATTCCTATGTGTTGTTTCTACACATAAAGATTAAATTTGGGGTCCTGAGTTTTACTCTGAGCAACTATTGCAAGTGGGTCCCAATCTTCTGTAACTCCAATTACAAGGGTATCCAATGCCTCTGACCTCCGTAGACACTTGCACTCATGTATTTATACATGCACATAGACACATTTACATACACATAATTAAAAACAACAAAATAATTCATTAAACATATATAATCATGCTCTATCACTTCTTAGAGTAACCAATGACAAAATTAATTGAAAATTATTTCATTGTTAATACAATTAATTTGAAGAATATTCTATACTTACTTGAAACAACTTTATCAGGAACTATAACTTTGTGAACTTTTGGATTATTAGTTAGTTTTCTTTCCTATCTGTAGGTTCATAGATGCTTTAGGTTTTATGTTGGATATAATTTATCATATTCTGTTCCTAGACACATTCATGCACAGTAGGTTTTAACTCATTGTCTGTCCTGGACCATGTCTCATAGTTTAATTTGTATTGCTCTAGCCATAAATTTGAGGATAAATTTGTGTTGTGAAATCATTTGCATTAAATACACTGAGCTTAATTTGTGTTGATGCCAGTCTTTGAGTGATTCTGAAACAAAAGGTTAGACTGGTAACAATAAAATTCAGAATCCTTGTGTTTTAGTTGATTCCATTTTGATATTATCTGAAAAAAAGAAATGTTAATTGGGAAATAAGATACTAACTTCTTATGTATCTAGTCTTAACTTCTAAATGAATATTAAGATAGAAAGAGTCATGAACTCTTTCCAATATGTCTCCTGAGAAGACTGATTAACTTAATAAAGGTGTCTGAGAATGTTTGTCGATGGAGGATGAAAACAATCATCTTTTTTGTAAAAGGAAAAGTATGCTTGACCTTGCTTTTACAGCAATAGTTAGATAATGTATTTTATTAACAACTTTAAAAGATCATATCTTTATGTGCATCGAGTTTGACATAAAAACATCTCCTCTTTATAGCTGTGACATTTATAGCTCCCACAACTCAAAGCTAAAGTCATAGAATTGATTTGAGTCTATTGTTTATTTTATAAACAAGAATGTGGAACTTTAAGATGAAGTTTCTTGTTTTAAAAATTGGTTAATTCATATTTACATAAAAATTAAAATTATTTATTGAATGTCTATATGTTAGAACTTTGAAAGGGTAGTAAGATAATGAATAGAAAAAGTAAGTAAGTTCTTTGTCATCGTGGAGCTTTTGGCAGAACTGATGATGAGTGATTTTTACCAATGAAACACTTGGTAATATTATTATAAAATGTTAGGTGTCTCGAGATATGAACAGGGTGCTGGTAAAACCTGTCATTGGGTGACTTAATCCAGCCAGTGAGATCAGAGAAATCTTTAAAGAAACAGTTACCTATAAACTGAGGCTCAAAAAGGAGGGGGAGGAGGAGGAGGAAGGGGAGGAGGGTACGGATAAGGAGATGCTAATGAGTTGTTGACTCTACTGTGTACTTTTTCTGCAAATTTCAGGAAATAATACATAAGCACTGGAGCATACTTAAAAAGCACCCTCTTCCTCCCCCTTATCTATTATCCATCTATTAAAAATATATTGAAAACTAATAACTGTATCAAATACTGACAAGGACACAGAGAAGCTCAACACCTAACACATCGCTGTTTGACATGAAATCTGGAGTGACACATCCAGTCTGGAAAACATTGCTCTAGTTCCATCTAATCTGTACAACACAGCAATGGCATGTCCAGGGAGTTGGATGTTCACACTGGGTTTATTTTTTGTAAAATCTCCAAACCCAAAATGGTACAGATGTCCTTCAGCAGGTGAAAGGTAAAAAAACAAATATAATGAAATATGCATAGTAATAAGATGGAACAATTTATTAAAACAGGAATTTGACTAGAACTCAAGAGATTTATGTGAGTAAAAAAATAAATTATTGTCATAAAAAGCAATATTCCTAGCTTTCACATTTTAGCTTGTACAACATTCTCCGATAAGAGAAATCAGGTTCCTTGGATAAATGACTGGAATCAATGGCTGAGAAAATAAATATATGGTCTCATTTGCTCTTCTGTTGCTGTGATGAAGCAGTAACCAAAAAAAAGGGGGGGGGGCGGGTATTTGGCTTACATTTCCATTCCAGGTAACAATCCATCTCAGTGGGAATTCATGGCAGGAACTCAGACAGGAACTGAAATAGAAACTGTGGTTGGACTCTGTCGATTGGCTTGCTCTCAGGCACACAGTCACCAACCTTTTTACACAGCCCAGGACCCTCTGCCCAAGAATGACACCATGTACAGTAAGCTAGGCCCTCACATACCAATCAACAATCAAAGAGATGCCACACAGGCATACTCACAGGCAAATATGCTCAGGGAATTCCTAAACGGAAGTCCCCTCTCCCAAATGTGTCAAGTTGACAATGAAGATTATCTGCTAGGGTATACAAGTGGAACCTGGAACACGCTGCTTTACCGAAAGGTTAGGGATCTCAACAACAATAAGATGCACAATCCTGCAAACAAGGCAGGAGATAACTAAAGAGTCAGCAGTGAACAAAACTACACTAATTGAAGCAACAAAACAAAAAAGTTCTGGGTTATAACGCAGAAGAAAATAGTTATCAACACATTCATACTCATGTAGAAAAGTGAATAATTAAGTATCCCAGTAAAAGGCCAGTGAGGTGCTGTCTTACTTATGGTTTTTATTACTGTGAAGCGATGCCATGACCACAGTAACTCTTTTTTTCTTTTTTTTATAATTTTATTATTTCTTTTAATTTTACATATCAGCCATAAATTCCTTTGTTCTCCCCCCCCAACCTTCCTCCCAGCCCACCCACCATTCCCAACTCCTCCAGGGCAAAGACTCCCCTGAGGATTGAGTTCAACTTGGTAGATTCAGTCCAGGCAGGTCCAGTCCCCTCCTCCCAGGACCTGTCCTCAGTCCACAGTAACTCTTAAAGGAAAACATTTAATTGGGGTGGCTTACAGTTCAGAGGTATAGTCCATTATCATCATGGTGGGACATGGCAGCATACAGGCAGACATGGTGCTGGAGAAGGAGCTGAGAATGTTTATTAAATGTTTTCCTTTATAAGAATTGCTGTGGTCATGGCATCTCTTTACAACAACAGACACTCTAAGACTGAAGTCTTACCAGGGACAGGGGTATTACTGTGATAGGTTGGACCATGTTTTTGTTTGAAGTAAAATTGACTTTGGGAGTTTGGGTTAGGAATACTTTAAGTGCTGCTTAAAGGGCCATACTACGAGCATGAAAGAAAGAAGTACTAAGAGTTATTTGGACTGTGGGCACCTGGCTCAAGAGGTTTCAGAGAAGAATACTGATATGTGGTTTAGAGATCATTCTTGTGATATTTTGGTGAAAAAATGTGGCTGCTTTTTGCCCTTGTCCAAAGAGTCTGCCTGAGGCTAAAGTGAAGAGAACTAGATTAATTCTGTGGGCAGAGGCATCTCAAAATAGGAATCTGTTGTGTTGTTATTACTGATCACTCTAATGAAGATTTATAATGAAAAGGAGCAGAATGAGCAAAAAATATACAAAATGTAAAATTTGAGGAGAGGAGGAGCACCAGGAAGTGGGATGGAGCTAAGTCCTGTGTTCCAGGAGATAAACAGATTAAGAAATGGAATGAATGAAGTGGTGACTTCAGGGCAAGATGCCACCCAGCTGAGTTTACAACTTGTAAAAAGAAATTAAGGAAAAGGTTATATCCTGGTGTGGTAGGGCACATCTTTAATCTCAGCACTCCAGATATTGGGAAATCTTTGAGTTTGAGGCCAGCCTGGTCTATACATCTAGTTTCAGGACAGCCAAGTTTAGGCAGTGAAGAAAACCGTGGAAAACAGAAATCTGGTGAAGATGTAACTGAATGTTCCAGCCTCAGCAAGCAGCAGAACTTGGCAGCTTTGGTCATGTGGTTCTGGCTTTAGAATCAATGATAGAAGAAAGGAGTTACAGAGACTAAGGAAAGCTGGTGAAGCCAGGGGTATATCAGGGGTATCCCTGAATGGAAACCTAGAGAAGCCATTTCATGAAGCTGTGAGGTCAAAGTCTCAATTGCCTTGGAGACTCCAAGATGTTGGAAATGCCAGAGCCATGGGATAACTGCAGAGGAAAGCTCCTAACTGGGAGTAGATCCAATCCAAGAGAAAGTAGTATGTTGCAGTCAACAAAGCTGAAAGGAGTTGGAGATCTGAAGAGCTTTTATAAGAGTTGCCTTGCATGGTGTCTCTTAAGAGCAACAGAAACCCTAAGACAGATGACTCAGCATGCAATGTCACTTGCCACCAAGCCAGACAACCTGAGTTGTAGTCATGGGATCTCCATGGTAAAAGGAGGCATGCAACTTCTGCAAGTTTTCCTCTGACCTCCACATGCATACGATGGCAACTCTGCCCCCTGGCTCCACAAAATAATTAAATAACTCCAGTTTCAAAACTCTATGTAAGTCTCCTGAAAATCATCTATCCTCAAAATATATAAAGCTTACCTCTCAGTTCTCTAAGTGTAAACAGAGGGACCAAAACCTTTACAGGTCAGAGACCAGAAAAACCAGTTTAAACAGACAGTCAAAGTCATAAACAGTAGTGAGTCATGTAAATAGCACATTCTATAAGATGTCATGACAATGATTATTGTGCTCTAATTCAGTGATCTTCACCAAAATGGATAATCTCAATCAAATCATCAGACACAAATTAGACAAATCCAGTTGACAATCTTCAAACCATCTACTCAATGTTGATCTGGTTAAGGTCACAATAACAAAATGTTCATTGAGCCTGTGTATAGGCAGTACCAAAGTCTATGAATGAGGTCCTTTTCCTACATGTCCTAACCAGAATTTTTTATAGTAGCCATTCTAGATAGAATGAGAATATATCTCATTGTACTTTTGACTTTCATTTTTCTGCCAAAGACAGCAGCCAATCTTTTAAAAATTATTTTTGATATTTCTAGTTAAAATATAATTATATTGCTATATCAGGCTATTTTATGTCAACTTGACACAAGTTAGAGTCATCAGAGAGGAGGAAGCTTCATTTAAGAAAATACCTCCATAAAATCCAGCTGCAGGGTATTGGCTTAATTAGTGATTGATGTGGGTAATGTGGGTGGGTAATGTGGGTGGGTGGGTGTTAATGTCATCCCTGGACTGGTGATCCTGGGTTCAATAAGAAAGCAGACTGAGCAAGTCATGGGGAGCAAGCCAGTAAGGAGCATCTCTCTGGGCCTCTGCATCAGCTCCTCCCTCCAGGTTCCTGCCCCAACCCCATGCTTTTCAATAATGAACTTTTATATGGAACTGTGAGTGAAATAAACTGTTTCCTCCCCAAGTTGTTTTTAGTCATGGTGTTTAGTCAGAGCAATAGAAACCCTAGGATAATCACTTCTCCCAATCTCTTTCCTTTATCCATTCCCTCCCACGTTCTTTCCTGCCAATCCTTCTCACTCCCCTCCATTCTCAAATTGATAGCATCTGTCTTAGGGTTTTCATCGCTGTGAAGACACACCATGACCACAGCATCTCTTATAAAGAAAACATTTAATGGAGGTGGTTCACTCACAGTTTCAGAAGTTCAGTCCATTATCATCATGACAGGGAGCATGGCAGTCTGCAGGCTGATGTGGTGTTGGAGTGCTGCATCTTGCAGGCAATTGGAAGTCAACTGAAACAATGGGTGTTATCTGGAGCATGGGGAACCTCAAAGCCCCACAGTGACACACTTCCACCACATTCCACTACCTGGCCCCATAAGCTTATAACAATAGCATGTTGAAAAATTTATTAAATCCAACTTTAGAAGTCCTCATAATCTATCATAGTCTCAACAATGTTTTAAAGTTCAAAGTTCCAAGTCTCTTCTGAGATTCATGCAATCTCTTAACCATAATCACCTGTAAAAATCAAAATAAAAGAGCAGAGCACACACTTCCAACATATAAATGGCACAGGTTATACATTGCCGTTCCAAAACACAGAGAAGGGAGCACCAGCTAGGCAAACACCAAATGCTGCATCTTCATGTCTGATGTTGAAATGCTCCTCAGATTTCCAACTCCATTCAGCTTTGTAGACTGCAGAACACTTCTTTCTCTTGGGCTGGTTCTACTCTGTTAGCAGCTCTCTTCAGCAGGCGTCTCTAACATCTTGGGGGTCTCTAAGGCAATCAAGGCTTCAACTTCACAGCTTCATTCAATGGCCTCTCTACTAGGCTTCCATTCAAGGACACCCCTGGCACATGCCTGGCCTCCGAAGCTTTATTCCATAACTCCAAACTTAACTCTAAACCCAGAACCACATGGCCAAACCTACCAAGTTCTGCTGCTTGCTGGGGCTGGAACATGGCCCTCTTGTTTAATGACACCATTACCAGCTTTCTGGGATGTTTGTTTGCTTCTTGTTCATTTCTTTAACATAATTTTTTATTGAATCTTTGGGAATTGTATGTCATGCACCCCAATTCTGCTAAACTCCCAGTCCCTCTATATCCTTCCCTCCCTCCTGCAGTGGTGCCCCAATTGAAAATTTTAACAAAAAGGGGTGGGGGGGAACAAACGACCAAAGAGAAAAACTGAAAAAGAAGCAGAACAAAAAACAAAACAACAGCAACAACAAAAATAAAAACTCCTTGCTCCTCCATCTTTCCTGCATCTCTGCCCTTCTTCATCCATCCTGGTGGCATCTAGAGCCACAGTGTGTCACACAGTGTACCCTTTTGTCCAATTAGCTTTACCAGCAAATGTTCATTGTAATAAGTCATTGGCCTTGTTCAAGGTCTCTGGTTTCTGGTACACTATCATCACAAGATCCTTACTGAAAATCCTCTCAGATATCCTGCAGCCGTTCCAAGTCTGGGAGATCTTACGGTCCTCATTCCACAGGACCAGTCCTTTCACAAGATCCAGCTGGTCCTATATGTGGTAGATGTTAGGAAGGGCCAACCTCAGGCCCAGCTGTGAACCTGGGTGGTAGTTGAGCTGCTCAATCCAGGCCACCAAGTCTGCAACCCTCAGGTGAGGGACAGAGCCAGCTCCCCTATGCCCATGCCATTAGGGTCAGCTCTCTCCTACCTGTGGTGAGGGTGGGGTCATCTCTCCCCAGTGTGGATGTGGGGCCATGAGGGTCAGGGCCAGCTTTCTTGCTGGACCATCCAGTGAGGGGTAGGGCCAGTTATCCCAGGACTAGCAAGAGGCAGGGCCTGCTCAGCATGGACCTCTGATTCAATCACAAATGGTTCCCATGGTCCCATGAGGCAACATAGGCCACAGACATCAACACAAACCCTGGCTACAGTAAGGCCACAGACCCAGATATGGCCACTAGCTACATCCCTGGCCCAGATGTCACCATGACACTGGATAGCAATACTTGCCACTTAGGTCTGTATGGTCCCAGAAGCAACATGGCTCCTGGTCAACAACATGGTCCCAGTCAGCTGATCAGACCAAGGGCAACCACATGGTTTTTGGTTGCAACAGAAGCCACAGATGTCCACTCAGACTCTGGGTGCTGGCCAAGCCACGGACCCAGACATGGCCCTCAGCAGCAGTTGGAGCCTGGTTGACACTATGGTCCTGGATAGCAGCACAGGCCACTCAGATCAGCATGGCTCTGGAGGCAGCAGGGCTCTTGGATACCTACATGGCCACCAGTGGCAGCCCAGACAGAGGGCATTCTTGTGGCCTTTGGTGGCAACATGGGCCATGGATGGCCACACAGACACTAGTTGTAGTAGGACCATGAACCTAGACATGGCCCTTGGCAGCATCCCAGGCCTGGACATCACCACGGCCAGTGGGGGGTGGGGTGGGGTAAGAATGCCTCTCCCAGCAACCTACTCCTCACTGTCTTCACCTTTTTCATTCCACCTCTTTCTATAGCACATGAACCATTATGCTTCTCTTTTGCTCCCATTTCTCCATCACTTATCAGCTCATCATGAAGGGACTCACCTGTTCAGTACCCAAAGGCATAGCTGGGCCTGTGGATGTCTTTCTCCTAGCACAGGTCTTGAGGACCCAGGCTGGGCTGTGAGTGGCTTGCACCTGTCTGAGCTGTAGGGCCTCAGAGGGGCCAAGGATATCTACCTGCCAGCCCAGGCTCTGTTTTTGATTGTTACCTTCACTGCCTAAGCTTGGCTGACCTGGAACTTGCCCTGTAGACCAGGCTGGCCTCATATTCAGAGATCCACCCACCTCTGCCTCCCAAGTACTGGGATTAAAGGTGTGCACTGCCACACCCTGCTCTAAACTTTCTATAATTCCTTTTCACAAATTGGAAATTTAGCTGGGTGTGTTCTTGCCCTGAGGTCACTACTCTCTTTCTCAGTTTCTTAATCTGTTTATCTCCTTGAACACGGGATTTAGCTCCATTCTGCTTTCTGGTGATCTTTTTCTTCCTAAATATTTTTCCTTCCTTAGCTTGCTCCTTTTAATTATAAGTCTTCATCATAGTTACCACTAAGATCCACACTACAGAGTCTACACTGTGTTTTGAAATTTCTTCTGCCAATAGAATTAATCCAAAACTCTTCACTTTAGCCTCAGGCAGATTCTTCAGCCAAGGGCAAAAAGCAGCCACTTTCTTCACCAAAATATCACAAGAATGATCTCTAGGCAACATACTAAAATTCTCCTGTGAAACTTCTTGAGTGAGTGCTCCCCATAGTTCAAATAACTCTTAGCACCTCTGTCTTCCATGTCCCTACTAGTATGGCCCATTAAGCAGTGCTTAAAGCATTCCACTGTTTTCCAAACCCAAAGTACCAAATTCCAAATTCCTCCAAAGAAACACATGGTCACAGGAATACCCTAGTCCTTGGTACCAACTTCTGTCTTAGTTAGTGTTTTCATGGCTGTGAAGAGACACCATGACCATGGCAACTCTTACAAAGAAAACATTCAATTGTGGTGCCTCCCTTACAGTTTCAGAGTTCAGTCCATTATCATCATGAAGGGGAGCATGGCAGCATGCAAGAAGATGTGGTGCTGGACCTGAGAGTGACACATCTTGCAGGCAACAGAAAGGCAACTGAAACACTGGGTGTGGGATGTATCAGGAACCTAGGAAACCTCAAAGCCCACCCCCACAGTGACATACTTCCTCCAAGGCCCTATCTACACCAACAGAGCCACATCTCCTAGTGGTGCCACTCCTAGTAAGATTATGGGGGCCAATTACACTCACACAAACACAGCCTCCTTATCTTTATTAGTGTTTTTACACACACACACACACACACACACACACACACACACACACACACGAATGTATATATGTATTATGTATATATTCAACCTGCTGAGTTCATTTTTGTTGTTTGTGTGTATATGGTTTCAAGGTTGACCACTTTATATCGGACAACCAATCAGGGTTAAATGGCTTGCAGGGTGTTTGATCCCAATGATAACCCTTGTTTTTTGTATTTGCTGACCCTTTTCATTTCATTTGAGAAGAGCCTGGTCAGGTCATTGGCCCATTTTTAATCAGCTTGACTGTTTCTATTACGGTTTTTTGTTTGTTGGTTGGTTTTTAAAATATAATTTGTGTATTAGCACTCTTACAGATGAATAATGACAAATAGTTTCTCATATCCTGTAAGCTAGTTCCTCAGTATTGATTGTTTCCTTTGCACTGTATAAGCTTTCTAATTGCATTTAATCCAATTTCTCAATATTTCATTTTTTCCTGTACTGCTTGTGTTCTTTATCTGGAGATCAATTTCCTTCACTAATGTCTTGAAGTGCTTCCTGTGTGGTTTCTTCTAGCAGTTTCAGAGTTTCAGGGGTTACATTTGGACCTTAGATGCATTTTATGTTGCTTTTTGTAAAAGGTGAGAGATATGGATCAAGTATGAATTTTCTGCATGTGAATGTCCAGTTCCTAATCCATCATTTTTTGGATAGGTGGTCTTTCTACAGTGCGTGTACCTGACATTTTGCCAGAAAACTTTTGGCTACAGTTGTCGGGTTCATCTTAGGATCTTTGTTGTGTTTTACTTGTTCATGTCTATGCTTTTATGCTAATATCATTCTATGGTAACCTATACATTAGGTCTTCCAATCTGGGATTTTGAAAACTCCGGTTCTGCTCCTTTTCGGTAGGTTGCTCTTGTTTACTGGTAATGCTTTCTTATCCAGAAAACAAGCCTTTACTCTATATCTTGCAGTGTTTCCTCTATGCCTCCTGTTACTGCCCAGAAGATGTCAATGTTACCAGTGCTTCAATGGAGATTTCATTAAATCTCTAGATACGTTTGTGTAGTCTCAGGATTTTGACAATATTAACTCTTCCTACCTATGAATATGGGAGGCTGTCAAATATTTTAGTGTTTTTTATTATACAGGGATTTCACTTTTGTTGTTAATTTTTCCTAGGTATTTAATATTTTGTACCTGCTGAGAATGGGATTGCTTTCACAGTTTTTGAGAAAATTTAGGTGTCTAGGAAAGTTACTAATGCCTATGTGTTGATAATATATTTTTCTATTTTAACAAATTGCTTACCAGGTCTACTAGTGTTTCCACGGAATCTTCAGGTGTTTTATGTACAAAATCATCCTGTGGTGATATTTTATTTGTGCTGAAATGTGGTGATATTTTATTTGTATGTTAATAAATAAAGTTTGCCTGGAGATCAGACGAAATAGTAAGCCATTAACACAAAAGTCAGACAGTGATAGCACAGGCCCTTAATCCAATCACTTGGCAGGCAGGGTCTCCGTGCTCAAGGTCACATTAGGGAACAGAGCCAAGACTGGAGGTCTGTACAGACAGGCAGTGACAAGGAAGTGAGGTAGCTGGGCTAAGAGCCAATGAGAGGGCAGAAAAGCAAGGCACAAAAGGCACAGGTTAGACAGGAAGTAGCTCGCAATTTGGAAGCTACAGAGCTGGTGAGGTAAGGTTGGTTGGTGGCTCTCACTATTTCCCTGATCTCTAAGGCTTTCACCCCTATATTTGGCTCCATGTTCTTTATTTAATGACTGCTTAGAATTTGACTACATCATCTCATCTACTCACAAAGGTTGGAGTTACAGTTCAGTGTTGGAGAACTTCTGTAGACTGTGTAGGATACTGGTTCCATTCTACAAAATATTTAAAGAAAGAAAATATTTAGGGTTTTCAACATGATGGGATAATTATTATTGAAGAAAAGGAGAAAGTAAATGAGCTGGAATACAGCAGCAAGCTTTACTAACAATAAAGATTAAACACAGTGCACACACGAATGGGATAATGCTGAAATTTGAGTTGGGTCTGAAGACCATGAAGTTGGAATAGAATAGAATAAATATTTTTCTGTAATCATTTTTATTTGGGAATTAAAAATGGAGAAACCTGTAGCTAGGTTGGTCTGGGAGCACCAGGAGGGAGAGCAAAGACAGGAGGATCACAGCTTCCAGGCACTGATCAGAAGACAGAGTCACAGAGCGTGAAGGATGTATGATTTCCTGAATCAGAACACTGATGATGGTAATGTATGAAAACAGTCCTTGTAGCAGGAGTTAGCAAGGGGAAGGAGAGAAAGTTAGAATATTGTCCTTAGAAAATGATATGTTCAAACTGAGTAGACTAGATCCTTAGCCACAGCCACACCCAAGAGGGGTGGTGCCCAGTCCACTGCATTAGCTTCGTATCTTGTCAAGTCTATTGTTTTTGCTCATACATGTAAACAGAGGCTTTTCTCTGTCTGGCCCCATCCTGCAACTGCTCCAAAATGCTTGGTCAATGGCTCAGGCTTATTACTAACTAGTGCTTACATTTAAATTAACCCATTTCTATTAATCTATGCATCGCCATGTGGCTTACCAGTTCTTTGGTGTCTTTCTCCTTGGGTGGCTGGCTTGTGTCTCCTGACTCTGCCCTCTTCCACCCCCTCCTAAGTTTGCTTTTTAGGCCTAACATTATCCTGCCTGGCCAAAACAACTTTATTATTTACCAGTGAAAGCAACACATATTTAAAACACATACATACATCATTAAGTAAACATTTTAAACAAGCTAAATAATGAACATATAATTGCTTTTTTAGAAAAGCAGCAATCTTTTCTATGCTCGATTAATTAAGCTAAATGTGTCTATTTCATCACATGTAAGTGTTTTGTATTGTACTACGAAGCAGATAAATAACTATAGATATATTAGAAACATACAGCATGAGATTGTTAAGCACTGCCTATGCTGTAAGGAAGGCTTCATGTTATTATGTAAACAGATGAAAAGTCAGCTGTCAACAGGCAGCAATTAGACATCAATAACCTGCTTCATATTTGAGAATAATCTAAGTGTAGATAAAGATAAGTTGCCAGGATTTAACATTGATATTAAACTTAATTAGATATGTATATACTATGATGACTGATGCTATTTAAGAATGTATAGAAAACATCTTTTAAATAATGTTTTAAGCAACAACAACAAAAGCATCAGTAGTGTATTAAGCTAGCAAAAACAATTAACATAAAATAAAGTAAGACTTAAAGAAACCATATATTGTTTTACAATCTAAATCTAATATATAGATGAAAATGATTAGTGCGTATTTATACTTAGAATTAGTTATTTGGAAAAAATCTCAACTAAATAACATAAGATAAATATATATTTAAAACAAGTTTAATTTTAGTGAAGGGAAATATAAAAAGTATTAAAAGTAACTATAAGGGATAATAATCTTCCTTATCCACCCCCAGCTTATTGAGTTCATTTCTTTCAAGTGTGACATTATTTGGTGAATCATTGTCTATGCACATAGAAAGGACTCTTGCTACAAAATTGTGGGACAGGAAAAGTGAGCGATCCTTCATGTGCAAAGCTGAGGATCCCTGAGCTGAGCCTACCATGTGACTCCAGCTGAGACTATGTGTGAAGTGGAGGGTTTGAGGACACACACAATAAAAACACAATTCTTTAAAACAAAATAAAGGTCACCAGTGTAGCAACTCATCTCCAAAGGAAAAGGACAGGGGAAAAAAAAGCAATTTTACCAACAGGAGAGAGTCTTCAACAGAACAGCCAGATAAGCCTCTTGCTTGAACCAAAGTGATCTGCTGTAAAGGAGTCTAGTCTTTGATCTTTCACACACTTGGTTAGAAGAATCTACCACTTCCAAAAATATGATCACTATTTTTTATAAGTTATAGAAGGAAAGAGTTTTCAAGTGGCTAAAATCACTTTCTACATCATGTACAGATATTTTTGTATTTAATAATTTTGTAACTTCATATTTTTTATTGATTAAGGTCAAATCTTCTACCTTTCTGTGTTTTACAAAGCTGTGACTGTACAGTGTGATGTGTGGGGAAAAAATGGAAGGTACAAGTAAATTATATTTTCTTCTTGGTATCTTTGGAAATAGTGGCTATAACAAAATGATTTGTATAATTATAATTATGGTCATTTTGATATTATTGATAGGAATATATGAGTTAAATGCTAGCAAAATAGTATGAAAAATAATGGCAGTGTAAAATTTTAATATTAATATTTAAAGATAACACTTTGTATTTTCTGTTACTTGGCATTCTTTCAGGTTTTGACTTTCAACAAATAAAATTTCCCTACTATATTTATTTGCGTCAATTTTTTATTATTATTTTAGAATTACATATGGCTTTAATAGCCAATTACCAGCATGTAAAAGAGAAGCATTGAGAAGGGAACACTCTAAAGCAATTTAAAGAGCATGTCCCTTTGTCTCTCTTTGAACTTGGAGATCATAATCTAGTTATCAAGATTACTTTATTGAGCTGATTCTAGAAATAGTCCTGGATATGTAGGCACATCTTTCTTTTCACCTGATGGTACATTACAATTCCAGATAGAAGGGTCCTAAGCAGCCTTACAAAGGTGTCCAGCAGAGGTCTCTCTTGGACTCATCCAACCAATGTGTTCTGTTGCTACCTCAACCCAGAGTGCAAACCGCGTCCTTCTTACTTGAGTTGCTGTCAGTACAAGAACAGATGATAACCAGTAGTTCTCTCTCACTCTCTCTTGCTTTTCAACCTTTGTAGGTGGTACATGAAGAAAACTTAAGCATGTAGGGGCTGAAGATTCAGAGATAATACCTGCAAAATATAAAATAAGTGATTAGATTTGGGGGTTTTGTTTTGTTTGGGTCTTTTTGTTTGGTTTGGGTTGGGTTTGTAATTTGTTTGTTTGTTCTGGTTTTTTGGGGGTTTTTTTGGATTTTGGGTTGGTTTTTTTTTTGGATTTGGGTTTTAGGTTTTTTTGAGACAGGGCCTCACTATGTGGCTTTGAATGTCCTGGAACTCACTATGTAGATGAGGCTGGCCTTGAACTCAAAATATCTTCCTGATTCTGCCTTCCAAGTGCTAGGTTTAAAGGCCTGTGTCACCACACCCAGCTGTGGATTTGATTTTTAAAGAAACAAGCAATCAAATAATTTACATAGTACACCATCAATGTCAACCACCTTTATTTATAACACTCAGTTGCATCTACACACACACACACACACACACACACACACACACACACACACACACACTAGCTTACTATTGGTATGCTCCAAATATTCAAAAGTATGGTCTAGCAAAAATTGCATACATCAGGACTGAAAGAATTTCAACAACCCTTTACCCTTTTATATCGCCTGTGCAAGCTAGAATTTAAAGGCAGAGTTGATACCTGATGCTTACAGGTTTTCCTCTATAGATGTCTTTCTTTCATTGCAAAATTATTAGCCCACGTGTACTTCCCCTAAGAGAAACTATTAAACTCAGTATTTGAAGATCATAGTTCTTCAGTGTTTGAAATATCATAATTTTCAGCTTCATGACTTTTCTACTTACTATTTTCTTTTAATGTTGTTAATTTTTGCTTCTAACCATCTTTCCTTCTAACTGGTTATTGAACACATACCTTTAAAATCTGTAGCTAAATACAGGGACATCCTAGAAGCAGGACCCATTCTTCACAGTAAACACCATAGTTGCATCAAAACTTGCCACTGATATATAGATTTGAATTTAATAATTCAGCTTTTTGGTTCAGGTAGTTAGTTATTTTTAATCATTTTCATGATGTAAAAAATGTATCCCTTAAACTTGTCTATTTTTCTATGAAGTTTTGCATTCATTTTACAATAAATTTGTTGCACCCAGTTGTGTTAAATCATACTAAAATTGTTTAGGAGCCTATGTATACAGAAAGTAGTCTAAAAATTGAGTAGATAATAAAGTGGGTTAAAAATTGCATAGTGTATACATGTTTTGAATGTTTTCTATGTACATTGTATGTTCCTATCCAAGGACAGAAGTTCAAGAATTATTGGTGCGCAAGGACAAACACCAGTGAATGGCTCAGCTCAGAAAGGAGCATCATCTTCATCCTTACCATTTTATGCTACTCAGGACTCCAGCAGATTTGATGGCACATTTTATACTCATAAAGTAATCGTCTTTACAAATTCATGAAAACATTCTCCAAGACACCCTAGACCTAAATTTGAATAGCCATCTGGGTACTCATTGGTTAAGTAAACATAAGAAAATTAAACATCATGCCATGTAAGCTACTTTGAGGGTGCAGTTAATACACAAGACTAAAATAAGACCAGTACCTTTCTAAAATAATGGGGCAACATCCTCACCACCCCATAGGACATATTGTGCTGTCTTGTGTTGTACTTTGCTGTTAGAGCATTCACGGTATACAATCAAGCATTGTAAGTGAGCACCTCCATGATATGTGATTCTCTCGTGTGTACAAGCATATAGAGAGGACTATGACAGGCCTAGGTCTTTCAAGCAGGAAGTTTGTCATTCACTTATATCATTCCATCTGTTCTCATTGCGTCATCACAGAGTTTCTGCCTCTCATAGTCCTCAGCCTGGTAGGTTTTGTATTTATTTGTTTCGTTTTCCTAAGTGCGAAGCTCTCAGAATCTTCATTCAGCATCAGAAGGCAGCAAGTCATATGAAACTCTCAGAATCAGCTCTCAGAGAAGCCATGAGGGAAGCTTACCCAGTCTCCTGGCATATCTCTGTACACGTGAACTCATGAATATCTGAAAGCATCCCATCAAGAGATTAACTGTAGTTCAATTTCTTGTCCATAAGACCTTCATAGATCTACACAACTTTACCAAGGATCCATGAAGATCTTTCTTCTTTCAGATCCTTGACCAAGATTTTGGGAAACTCCAGTAAATACTTAACATTTTTCTTTCCACAGGAATATATCACCTGATGAAAGAGCAGTCAGGGCAACACCCATATATTATTCTTGTCATGTTGCTATCATGTGTTTTGTAGATAGTGAAATATTATTATCATCAATTCATTTTATCCCATATCATTGGTTACAGATAGCCACGCCCCTATATTCAGACAACTGGTTTCCTGGAGTGTGTCTGAACATTGAACGCCACTTCCAACATCACACAGCGAGTCACTTTTAATTTCTCACAGGAATTCTCTACCCATTTGTTTCTGATATTCATATCACCCTTCCTCAAATATAATTTCTAAAAACATCTAGAGAAATTCCAATTAGCTATTTTCTCTTTGCACTGTTTTGAGTTAGCCTTCTTACTGAGCGTTTTATTTTCTGTCTCCTTCTAGAGAAGCAAGCAGCTTTGCAGTATTTATAATAGAATTCATAATTGATTACTTGTCATGGATTTTCATGCCTGGTCGTCTGGTAATTACTGTTATATTTTGGAAAGACTTAAAAACTAAATTAAAACTTGAACCATGCAATTATGAAGAAGGCACAGTGTAAGGACTGTGAAAGGACTCTATCATTTGCCACTAACAGCTGTTTCTCTTTATAAATACTCTTCACAGGCTCCATCCACACTGTCAACCAAAATAAAAGCAGAAAGTTAGAGGCCAAGAGTAAAGCAGTTAAACAATTTTATCTGTTTATAAAATCGGGATCACTTCATAATGAACAAATAAATCCAACTAATTAATTCTGCTATATATGATACCAATAAGTATAATTATTTCAGAAAAAGAGGGACAAAGAAGAGAATAAGATATGGAAGAGGAGAAAAATGACAGTCAGAGAGGAGGAGGAACCACAGACAGGGAGATGCACAGGAGAGGATGACTAGTAAGTGAAAGTGAGAAAGGGGTACAAGAGCCCCCAAAGGAGGAAACAAGGACTAGAAGATAAAAAAAATCTAACTAACTAAAAAAGAAAATTATTCATCTTTGATGCTGCTCAAGCACAGTATTTACATAATTTGTTTTTTTTAAATACAATACTATTAATAAAGCTATCATTAAAGGGACATGAAATTTGTTTGGATGTCTTTATAGTCACAGTCATTATTTGAGTAAAATCTACATTGTCCTTAGAACATGATATTAATGTTCATATTTGAATACAATTATTGCATTCATAATGTTTTATTTCTCATTTATTATTAGAATTATACAAATGTTATCATTTTAATGTATATGATAAACTTTATTTTTCTCCTTCTCTAATAATTTTTGTCTTTCCTGGTCTTTGGAAATTATTTTGTTTAAAACATAGTGGATGAATAGCTTTTCTGGGCCAGAATCAACAATTTTATAATGCTGAGTTTTATTATTCACAGCATGTGACTTCAACACTTTAACATTATTCTATTTCTATATCCAATAGCTATACAAGTTTTTTCTACTGTATATTACATTTCCTTCATTAGACTTATTTATATATTTGTATTGCCCTGATGATTATTGATATCTTTTCATTAAAGTTTTGCCTTCTCACATAGCTTTTGCATTTTATTAATAAAATACCATTAAAACAAAATAAAATTTGTGAATTTTTAAATTACACTCAAATTCTAAAAAGCAAACAAATCAATATGACATAGAAAATACAAAGAAATCCTGGTTACGTTTTGATCCTAATGGGTCTCAGAATAAAAATGTACTGGAACAGACTACCAAAAGCCCAACAAGAAAGCAGTCAGTGCTGGGTTGATGCTTTTGATAATCAACAATCAAAAGCCATGCATTGTTTCTCCAAAAGGTAGAAGTTCCCTAATTAAAACACTGGGTGTCACTGAGGGGAGAACTAAATATATATAGTTGAGAATGACCAGTGACACTAGGGGATTTCTTCACAAGAACTGAATTAATGACAATACACTTAACTTTGAGCAGAATCTCTACATAAAGAATTACTATCTCAGAAACTATCAGAATATCAAGATAATATTCTTTTACAAAAGAAAATGTTTCATCCTGAGAACAAATGCTGGTTACTGAAGTAAATTGAGTAAGTACAACCAGCGAGTATATTTGACATAAAACACTTAAAACACCAGAAAGATATGAGGCATGGCTAGGGGAAGGAGAAAAGAAAAAGAAAATATAAGTCAATTATAAATGTATTCCAAGAAAAACACCAAAAGAATCCAAATGTTTGAATAAATACAGGTAAAATACCATAAACACACAACATCCAAAAGGAAAGTTCTGAATGTGTTTGAGGTATACAAATCAGGAAACAAGAAGTTCAGGAGAAGGTAAAAGATAAGTTGAGAAAGAAAGATACTCAGAAAGAAATATGTGCCCCGGACTCTGCAACACATAAATCAAGACTTTTCTGCTATAGGAAATTGTTACCAGATGTGGTAGTACGTGGGGTGGGGGTGTAGGGGTTTAGAGAAAATAACAGGCAGTGTAGGGCAAAGACTACAGAAAAATCAAAAGTTACAGAAGCAAAGTTATATACGTGTGTGTGTGTGTGTGTGTGTGTGAGAGAGAGAGAGAGAGAGAGAGAGAGAGAGAGAGAGAGAGAGAGATTCACAATCAAATAAAAGCTCTGGTGAATGTAATAATAGGAAACAGGTTTACAAACTCAGTTGAAATAGCCTAAGAGCACAAAGCAAAATGAATAGTTTCCCACACTGAATATGAGATAACGAAGATGGCGGCACCACGAAAAGGCAGACAAAGGAGAGGAGCCTCAACAACACCCAGCTTCAGTCTGTCTCGGTGAAAGGTCTCCCACTTCGGCATAGCACCCTGAAATCGCACCGACTTGAGGAAGCTGAGTAGATGCTTTAGGGAGAATTAAGGGATGGATTTGCAGGTCCTAGAGTAGAAAGAATTTTCCAAAGTCTGGCTCCCCACAAATAGCCCCAACTTAGTGTTCAGTGAAGTTCTGAGCAATTCATGCTTGTCAAGGAATGAGCTGAGAAGAGATTTGACAGAAACAGTGTTGGAGACTGAAATAGCACTCATAAGGGAGAAGATGAAATGATTCGAAATGTCTCCCCTCTGCAGTTGTGGAACAATTAACACTGGGCAGTGTACTGCAGAGCAGCTCCTGAAATTCTCAGTAGTCATCTTCCATTGAATTCTGGCTTTTATCTAAGTATCTCTATAATTACATTTTCCTAGGATGGAGCCTTCCATTCTTTTTGTTGATAACTCTTACCAGACAATGTTATCTTTCCCTGTTTATGATTTTGAATATTATTCTTCCACTATTTTGTGTTTGCAATTAACAGCTTTTACCTCTTTGTGGACATAAACTTTCTTAATCACATTTTCTTCTGCTCTTGAACTGTGATATATACTGACTTCCCTGGTTCTCTGGGTCTCTAGACAGACGTGACACAGAAATCTTGGCTTTCTTCTATCACCAGCAGATAGCTAACCTGGGAACTCCTAGTGATCATATGAGAGTATTCTAGTAGTGTTCTATTCAACTTATGAATATCTTCAACTAATATATCATATAAAAGTTTCCGTGTCAGTTTATAAATTCCAGCTTTACTATGAGGAATGCAGATTATTCGATTATCCCTCTTGTTTCATACTTTTAAAGATTCATCTTTAATTTGAGTGTGTGTGTGTGTGTGTGTGTGTGTGTGTGTGTGTGTGTGTGTGATGTATGCCATGTGTGTGCCTGTTGAGGTGTGGAGGCCAGGAGAAGGTCCTGGAGCTGGAGACACAGTTTGCTGTGAGCAGCCTGATGTGGGTGCTGGAACTAAACATAGTTCTTGAGAAGCATGGGGAATGCTCTCAATCACTCCCCCCTCCCCACCTCCAGTCCAAAGAATTGAATCCTGGGCCTCATGCAAACACTCTACTATTATACTACAATCCCTGTCCCTTCTCTTATAAAAGTTAATGCCAACTATGTTCATTTGCAACTAGCCAGTGTTTTTGGAATCACTATTATAATGGTTTCTGATACAGTTTTTGAAATCTCTGCAATTATCTCTTCATTTCCCTCTCTGTGACATGGTCACATGGGTGAAACAGGCCCAGCAGATCTGTTAGGCAGACATTGCAAATGTGAAACTTATATGTATGCATGTTGGGGTCTTAAAGCTTAAATACCTTTTCACAGCTTGCTTCTTTCCTCTTACCTTGTACCATTACACACAAAATAGACATTAAAACACTGCCTCTCTTTGTATGTAGAATTTTCTGCTCTCTTTTGAATGAATGAAGAATCTCCAAGAGAAAACCCTCATGTATCTTCTCAAACAGGATTAGATAGCCCCGTTGCTCACCTGCAAGAGCCTGCATCAGCAATCCTCCCTTTAGTGTGGTTTAGAAACTGATCATCAGCCTTTCAAGCCTAGACATGGCTAAAAACCACCCCTGGCTGCAGATTCTTCGGCAGCAGCCTGCCTGCTTTATCAGCCTTTCTTCTCTTAGGATTCTTCCTTTCACTCTTTGGTTTTGATTAGGTCTCAGTTTTATAGTTCTCTTTCATCTATAGTCTACTCTTGCTAAGAACTTTCTGAGCTTAGGTCTCAGGGATTTGAATAAAAGAAAGCAGGGTACATATTCAACTAGGTCTCCTGCCTGTTAAAAACAATAGCAGCTGCTGCTGCACTCCTCACATCTGGGCGTGCTCTGATCCACAGTCTTCTAAGTCCTTTCTCTCTTTTCCATGTTTCTGTTTTGTGTTGTTTTGGGTTTTGTTTTTTGGGTTTTTTGTTTTATTTTCTTGTTGTTGTTGTTTTGCTATCCTATATTTTCTCTCAAAACTTCCAAACAGGATTAATCTTCTCTTATTGTTCATAGATGAAGGATTTTATTTTTCACTTTTTTTTTCCTACTCACTAAAATCCTTCCTTAAGCTTCTAGTCTTAATTAAGGTAAATTTTCTGTATCTCCAGAGAGGGTTCAGTGGCTCAAAGTACTAGCAGTTCTTGAAGTTTGGATTCTAGCACCCACATGGTTTCTCACAGCCTCCAGTAACTCCAGGTCCATGGAATCTGACACTTTCTTCTGTCCTCCAAGGGTTCCCATACATTTGGGGAATGCATAAACTCACATAGATGAACACATAGCCACAACAATAAAATAAATTAATATTTAAAAATAAATAAAAATTTTAGTTAAAAGTTAGAAAAGTCTGTCACTATTTCAAGTCCTCCCTTTTTCTTCGTTGTTTGTTGAGATAGAGTTTGCTAATGGCCTTGCTTGACCAGATTCTAGCTATACATTGAAAACTGGCTTCAAAATTTATCAGTATCCCTGTCTCAGCATCCTGAGGTCTGTGATTACAGGTGTGAACCAATACATGCCTATCAAAATTGTTTATTTCAATGCAGATTATCTGCATCTTTATCTTTGAAAGACAGCTTTATTACGGATAAGGGGAGGGGAGGGGAGAAAAAGGCAGAGGAGAAGAGGGGAGGGGAGGGAAGGGTAATGTCATTATCTAATACATATAAATACAAGGATACAATGCTATTATAGAAAACACATCTTCATAGTCTTGCTTGGGTGGAGCAGCCATTTTGTGTTTCCTGAAAAGCTGGGTGTTTGCTGCCAGATGGAAATGATGCTTGTTGGATATTGTGAACCACATTAAAAGCAGTAGTTGGGCAGAATTAGCACCATTCCAGTAACTGTTCGGAATTTATAATTCCATTGTGTTTCTAGACACACAGTAATAGTGGAATCTTTCACTCTGGAATAGTACCACTATAAAAAAAAGCCATCTCATTGGCCCTGTGGACTGGTTAGTTCTGTGTTGAGTGATTCTTAACACCATGACCATCAGAATGACAACACACTTGGAGGCACATCTCTCACCACAGAATAAGGCAGACCCACTCCATTTGTCTAGCAGGGACACTGCTGGCCCCCTCCTCGCTTCTCCTCAAAGTCATAAGTTCAGCGTGAGACACAGGCTGATGTCTCTGCTGGTTTCCATTCTGCTTCATGTTCCCTGGAGTGTAGGCATCTACTGAATCTGAAGGACTGGCTTGTGCTCCTCGCTCTTTCCACACGCTTCCATGCGCCACGCTTTCTAGGCTTCCACATTTCTCCACTCTAACTTTGACTTCTGATGTTCCAGAAATGGCATTCCCATGGTTTGAAATTCAGAGGGATATTTTTTAACCTTAAGATTTCTATAGCATCTGCAATGGAGGTTACAATCTTCTTGCACAACTCTGTGATTTTGTTTGTATTGAAGTCTTGTCTATTTTTCCTCATACCTTTTGGACTACATGTGCTGGGTGTAATTTTCTACATATTCTTTAGATGTTGAAATGTCACATTTTAGTCACCAGACTTCTCTTACAGTTCTTTCTAGGCCTTTTCCTCAATTAAGTCTACACAAAACTTTCAGGAACACCTACTGTTTTGCTAATCCTCAAATGAATGCAGTAAATTGTATGTATTCTTTACTGTGACCAGATTAAATCACTTCGTTTTGAAGAGTACCAATTACAGCTTTTTCAGTCTCCACCAGGCTCTGTTTATCATTTCTGTTTCTCTCATATCAGGTATTTAAGCATTCTCTTTAAGAAGAGTCAAATAAGGTAAATTTCCTAAGAAAAACATGATCATTTTTATACCTATATTAATTTAATACATTCAAAATCTGTACTTTAGTCCATGTTTTTCACCTACATTTAAATTTAGCACAACACGAACATTGCCTATTTAATATTCCTTACACAATGTCAGAGAACTAATTGTGTGTATATAATGGTTTATGTATGCAATATTTAAATTTCATTTTGAAAAATAATGCATTTATTTCCCATGCTTCTTTCAGAAAGCTTTAAATGCAATATAGTTTAATTAGTGCTTACAATTACTTCTAGAAAAGTCCCTTAAGACCAATGTCAATGTTTTATTTTCTCTTACTTTAACATTATTTCTTTCTAAGTAAAATTACCCCTATTAAATCTATGGTTGACGGAAGAAGAAATATTGTAATCAGTTCTGGGGATTAAATTAAGTAATGTGTAATAATAGTGTTCATTTGGAAGAAAATCATTTGTACCTGCATATTTTCATTTGACTGTTAAAATATGTTTCCAAAGAGTATGAGATAATTATAATGCATTCCATCTCAGTAAAACACCCCAAGTATGTAATTATAAAATAGTCTAATGAGAGTTTTGTTAATTCAGAAATAGTTAAAACCAGGGCTGGAGAGATGGCTCAGAGGTTAATAGCACTAAATCCTCTTCCCGAGGACCAGGGTTCAATTCCCAGAACCCACATGGCAGCTCACAACTGTTTGTAATGCCAGTTTCAGGGGACCTGACATCCATGGCAAAAACACCAATGCACATTAAAATAAATAAATAAAAATAAAAGAGAAACAGAAATAGTTAAAACCAAATATTGTATGCAATGTCTTGCCTAAATGACCCTCTCTATATGACAATCAACCATCCCTGTGTGGCATCAAGATGAAGACACTATAACTGCCTATTCCACCTATTTATATAAATTTAATATCTGTGTTGGCAGGGTCATTGTTTTTGCAAAATTCATTTTTCCTCTTGAAGCACAGTAAATTAGTATACTAATACTATTTTCATTTTATTTGACCTTCTGCGACTTTTATGCTGAGATGACAATGATTCTTCTCTCCTGCCAATCAAGTGTTTGCTTGCTTCTGTTATTCTAAATGTATTATCTTTACCTACACGGCTACCTACATGTTTCTCATCCCTGCTCCTGCTATGTGGAATATTTTATCTTCACCTCCATGGTTACCTACCTGTTTCTCATCCCCACTGTTCTCATAGACTAATGACATTAATATTTAAAAAGATAAGTATGCTTATCCATTTTCAGTCCCCGTTGACTACTGGCTGATATTTTCATTCATGGCTTCTGTAAGACATCACACAAAACAAGTATGAAACAACAAGACAATATCTTCCCAGGAATATCTTTTCTTCAAATTTTAAACTTCCCAATCTAAGTCATCAAGGAAACTCAGCTCACCACTAAAATAATTCAATACAATGACTATTTAGGGGAAAAATACATATTATTTTGCAATTTGGAACAAGTACAAAAAAATACATTATAAAAATAAAAATGCATTAAAATCAATTCATCATTTTTATTTCAGAAAGCCAACATTTACCCGAATTTTATAAATATTTAGAAAAATAATAGTGACTGAATGATCTCACTCTTGATATACTACACATGTAGAGTTTCATAAAAGCTTTCTTTGTTTGCCTGACACTTCTGCATACGAATTAAGTCAAATGTTTCTAACCTACACTAGCACATCAATTGGGCTTATATTATACCTTCTATGGCTTCAACAGGTTTTATCTTCTAGGTCATCCTTACTAAAATTATACATTTTCAATTTATCTCTCTTAAGTTCATTTTACTAGCGAGAGAATTCTGTTCGAACATTTAATTGACACTGAAAACATCAATGCCCACTTGTATGCAGGCAATATGATTGAAAGGACATTCAGATTCAATTTTAAATTCCCCGTTTACCAAGAGCATGAATCATTTACCTCAAGAATTGGGGTGTTTTTAGGCTTGTCCAACCTAAACTTAGTATTACACAAAATTTAGAGATGTCATTTATAGCCTATTTCAGCTTAACTGGGCATCTCACATCTTATGAGAAAAAAAAAAACCAACAGCATCTAAGTAACTTTCTTCATTGAGAATGGTGGCACATACCTGATTTTTGTTGATTTTCTCTAGAAGTGGAAAATAGGGAGGGTGTGTTGCTTGGCTTATGCATGGTCTCTGTAGATGGTTTAAGCGATAGAGCAAATTTATGAAGGTACTATGAACTATAGAGACTCTGCATTACATTTAAAATATTTTAAATTATGGTTATTTTTGTAGACCATAAAATCAGTTGATTTGTTCCTTCTGCCATTTGGTTGAAACTCTAAAAAAAAAAAAAAAAAAAAAAAGCACCAAAATCTTTGGCCTAATCCATTTCAATCTCAATATAAGTTGACATGTCTAAGACTTATATTTCATGGGATATGAAAAATTAAGAATAATTAACTGTTATGCAACACCTGTTACTCTATGAGTTTGTTTATTTTTAGCTTTACTCTCTGGGACAGACATTGAGGCTCACCAGAAGCTTGCTAAGCATTGCTTCAGTTACTCAGCACCCTGCTCAGTAACTTACTTCAATATTAACATGCCCTTGCTCTCTCAGCTTTTAGTTTTTTTTTTAGATCATTTTACATTAGAGACAATATGACACACACCATAGAGAACTGAAGAAAAAATTTTAGTAAAGACAAATTTAATTTCACCTCACCAAAAGAAAGTCAAAAGGAAGGTACCACATAAGAGCTGTGGAGTTACCCAGAGTCCTTTGTAGTCATAAATTGTCTTTCACAGGTGTAAGATTGAAAGAGTTTCAGGTACGGTCTCTGGTTTGTAGTATTTGTTCTGAATTGTCAGAAATTCTATTTGTTTCCTTGTTCTGCACTGACATGGAGTTGATGGTTTTAAGTTTTTTGTCATTGTCCCACAGCATTTTTCCTTATCAGCACTTGGCAGGTTGTGACCATTTAAGGAAAAACTTCTTTACTGGTTTATCAACCTTATTTTCATAGCTTCTTATTTCCCAGTGTCAAAATGTATTATGTACATAAAAAAGTGCAGTCATCCATGCCAGGCAATTGTAAATAGAATTGTATTTTAAGTGATACAGCAAAAGAAATTGACCTTGGTAAGCCTCACGAATTGTCAGGAATACAGCCAATCCTTCAATTTGAGTTTTATTTACAGAATGCAAGTGCTAAGCTTAAAGAAAATGAACTGTTTTAGGAAGAGAAGGTCATAGCTATTTCTTCAACACAATGCCAAGTGTGCCCCCTTCAGCAAATGGCAGCTCAGTATTTTATTTGAATGAAATGTCTAGAATCTTTTTCATTCTTTCATTGCATATAAAGGCAATTTTAAAGGTTTGCTCTCTTGGTAAGAGCAGGGGCATCACCAGAAATCAAGCTAGACATGTAAATTCATTTTTCACCTCTAGAGGCTCCAAATGAGCAGGTCTAGAGTGGAGCCTGGATATCTGATGGATTTTAAACAAACAAAGAAATGTTTGATGATCTATTGTACACTTAAGTAAGCTTTGAGCTACAATTGAAAACACAAGGAGCTCATCTTTCTTCTGTTTTGTATTGTTTTTTAACTATTTCCTACATGTAGGTAATATATTTTTGTCACAATCAAATGGTCCACTTCTGTTCCCATCTCTTCTTAATGATTCCTTCTCACTGTATCTGTATTTTTGTTTTGTCTTGTTTGCTGTTGTTTTATCATATTTTGTGATCCACTGAGTTTTAAGCATAGCTGCTCACAAGGGAATGGAAGTGAACCTGTCCTCTGGAGTATGAACAAATTGCCAGTGGCTACACCACTGAAGACGATCTCTTTCCCTCCGGTCAGGATCCATCAAGTGTCAATGGCTTCCTAGGGAGGGGCTAGCCCCCCCTGAGCCCCTCCCACATCTATGACTGAAGGTTCACAAGCCTAACCTTGTGCAGACCCTGTGCAGGTAACCACAACTGCTGTGAGTTCGTGAGAGCAATGGGTTTGTCTTGTCCAGAAGAGAAAGCTTTGCTACCCTTGTCTCTATCCTCTGTTTCCTAACATTCCTTCTACAATCACTGCCTCAGTGTTCCTTAAGCCTTAGAAGGGGTGAAAAGGATGTTCACCATGGGCTGAGTAATTGTCTTAAACATGAAATGAATCATGTAATAAGTCATCAGTCAATAATATCCTAGTGACAGAAATTATTAAGAAAAAGTAAGGAAAGAGAAATGCTGAACATGTAAAACCTATGAACCCCATTTAGGTTGGAATTGCACAAATATCTGCATGAAAATGGCACCCAACACAACAAAGACAAAATAAAAGCATTAAGAGTTAGAAAAAAATAAAAAAAAGAAATCTTGATCTCAACCTTTGCAGTGCTCCCCAAGAATCACAGAGAGTCATTGAAGCCCAGCAACAGAACACCAAGCTGGCTGGTTTATTCTCTACAATGCTGTACACAAGAGCATGAACCATTTTACTTTAACACAAAAGAAGGTACTGCCAAGCAATAACTTTAGAAAATATTGGCAGCATGAAGAATATCTTTATGAACAAGACTGCAAAGTGCAGGGCTCAATGGAGCTTTACAGTCAAAGCAGAATAAAGAAACTGGAAAACAAACACTACTTTTTTGGCTCAGTCATTTGCATAGCAACTTTCAAATGGTTTCAAGTTGAAGCTAGACAGGATCTAAATAAAAACAGCAAGATTTTGTGTTTAAAAATGAGTGGAAGGGTAAGAAAATGCCTTGAGGTCTACTGGATGTATCTCCTCATCATTGGGAAAATAAGTTATGGAGAACTCAGGCCTGAGTCTCAGACTACAGACACAAGGGTTGGGTAATGGCTGGGAGCTAAGGATTCTATTCCAGGCCCATTGCTATAAACAGAGAAAGCAAATCTGCAAAATGAAAGCTTTAGGACACCAAACCCTGCAGACGGTCCAGGTAGAGCAAAGAATTGTTGACCTTCCTTCATAAACGCAGGGTATTTAGGATGATACTTTATTCTCAAATTTATAAAACATCAAATAGGCATGTGAGTAATAGCATTGCCCTGTATAATTTTTAGTGGAAAAGAATCAATCAACCTAGATTCAAACAAATCATGTAAGTTTTTAAAATTTGTTTTATATACTACAATGTGTACTTCAAGTGTTGGATTCCCAGACATTGAAACAGATGAATCTGGAAAATAAGTTTTAACAATGTGACCACCATATTACTACTTCCATGTAACATTATTTAAAAATATAATGTAGCATTTAAAATCCTGATTTCACTTCCTCCATGTATGATTCCTAAGAGGTTGGCCTTCCCAAGCTCTCATTTTGATTCAACAGTTATGTAAACTAAAGGTGCATGTTTTGCTATTGGCTACTGAATTTCCTTCCTATTGATAAATTTCTCTATCAGTCTTTGATGTTAATATTTCATTATTTTATGAAGGCAATTTAGCTGGGACTCTGGAAATGGGAAATATTTAGAACTCAATTCTTATATGCAAGCCATCAATGACTAATTTCTTACTTGGAACCAAATCATTGTAAATAATTCATCCATTACTACCAGTTGGGGGAAATAAGTCTATATACAAAGAGCCTTAGAATGGCAATAATTTAGAATCAGAAAAATCTTACTGAAACATTATCTAGTGCAATTCCCTTTTTATAGACAAGAAAACCAAATTTCAAATTACAGTAATTTGCCTGACAACACATAATGACAGTGTCCAAGGGTGACTGATTTTGTAGAGACTGACAGCCCTTCGGGAAACAACAGGTTTTACACCTTTAATATTATACTGTATACAATAGTACAGTGATATAAATATACCTTCTCTAGAACATATTTATGAATATACCTGTTTGGGGACTTTCTGTCTAATAAAAAAGTAAGGATAGTTTGTTCATATTAACAAATCATCATAGACAATTCTTGTCATTAAAGTTCAAAGTCTCCAGTGAATAGTAACAAACTCATATCTGCTTGGGCAACTTACGGTTTATTTTAACTTACAAACCCGGATTACTATCCATCACTGTGGGGAAGTCACAGATGCAAGAGTTTAAGACAGTAGGCTATTTCACATTCCTAGTCAAGAGCAGAGAGGGAATAAATAGGCACATGCTTCATGTTCAGCTAGCTTTCTCTACTCTTATACAGCCCAAGTCCCGGAACAAGGCCAGACATGTTCAACCTTGGTATTTCCATATCTATTTAAACAATCTTCCACAGACATGCCCACAGGTCAACCTGATCTAGACAATTCCCAATGTGACTGTCTTTCCAGGTGATACTTGACTGCAATGAGTTCACAAATAAACACAACCATCACAAACACTAACCAAGTATTTGCTGTGAAGGGATTTTTACTGAGCTTACCATCTACACTCGATGGATTTTAAATAAAGTATGTAAACCTAGATAACATGAGAGACTCTTGAACAATTTGTTGAAGTTTCGAGCTAAAGCAGATTGCCGAGGAATAGAGAAATCCTGCCTCTTCTTAATATAAGAACCCCGCAAGTTTTCTGCCTACCCTCATGTTTGTTTGGTGTTTGATTTGTTACCCTGAGGCTTATGTGTGTCTAATACTGAGAGTAGCACATTTCTATCTAGCACAAACATTCACTGAAACAATACAAAAGGATGCATGCATGCCATTATTTATTTGTCTGGAGAACCTTTCTATAGACCACAGCTATGAAGGCAACTTGAGCAACATCTGGCAACTGCTGTAATATCACTGCTATTTTCGTATTAACCGAACTATTTTATAATACATGACCAGAAAACATGAAATAATTTGTTTACTCAGTAGTTGCCTAAAATATTTGTAACTCCTCCAGCTCTTTATTTTCTGTGTCCTGGACAATGTATTTAGATTCTCAGCCAGATTTTGTGATTAAGTCATGATTTTCACAAAAATGTTAAATTCATTCACAAAACAAATATGATTTGAAATAGCTTCAACCTTTGACCTACTTTCCAAATCCAATGCCTTGAATGTAAGTATTCATTTTTCTGTTGTATTTCCCCAAAGCTGCCACAGATAAGATAATAAGCCCTATAGAATATCTCACTAATACACTGAAATGTCTTAGATTTACCTGACTTCTTAAAAACATTGTGAAACAATGAAATGTGTAAAGACCAAGCATTCAAGCCAGTTGCTTAATCCGTGGTGAATGTGTGTTGACAAAAAATGTTGAAATGAAACCATCTGTTGATGATTCAGCCTCTCTTGAGTCATCTAAAATATTTATTTTCTACAACACATGAGAGCGCAACAAAACGCCTTTCAAATTTCCTGCATTAATTTTTCTGATTGAAAAAAATAAAAGAAAGTTAACTGAAGAAGTAAGTGAAGAATGGACGGAGTTTGTGCACTTTTCGATGTTAAGAAGCCTGGCTGATGCAATGGTCCACCATAGCTGAGGATCTTTCACAGCTGTAGCAGGCGCTCAGCCTTTCAGTATGCACCATGCATATGGATGGCTAAGCCTGCGAAGCCAAACCCTACCCACTGTGCTAATTACCTAATTCTGTATAACACAAACCACCAGATTAAAGCACCACAAATGTACCAGATTAAAGCAACATGAACCCTGTTTGCTGTACGAACATGATTTAGCTGAATCTTTGTTTATTGTCTCCACTCATTACTCCCATAGAACTACCATATTATTTTGTCACGTTGTTTTCTCTGAAACTATTCGACAAACTTCACTAAGCTGAGAAGATAAACTCCTTTTCTATGCTACTGAAGCTGACGTTTTTATGGGATGGCATAATCATTTTGATTATATTTATTTCTTAGTCATGCATGTGAGTATTGATATGGTGTGCACTTCGAATTCCACACACACTCAAAGGAAAGAATTACACAAAGGTATGAATATCAGAAGTGGAGAACCACTGGGGTCTCCCCTAGTGACCTTTGTTACACCCAAAGTCAGAGTATATTTTCCCTGAGAAATTTGGAATAGTCTCATGGCTTCAAAGTTTGTGTTTACAGTTAATGTTTGTGAACTCCTGTAAATGGTAACTATAATCGTTCAAAGCAAAAGCCAAGATACCTGATTCTATGGTTTTTAAATTTATCTTTCAATTTGTTTTTGTATTTGATTTAGAAAAATAATTATTTTCCTACCACCCAAACTTGAACTAATATTTATCATTTGTTAAGCAATAAAGAATCTTATAATACCACCCCTCATTAAACCATACATATGTAATGGAGTTTAGTTTTCCATTAGAAAAGAAATATGATATAAATTTATATTTTAAGAAATCCAGTTCAAGATACTTCATGCACTGCAATTTGTCATAGCCTTCCACTCAGGAGTCTTGATATTTAGAAAACAACCAATAGAAACTGAGATCTCTTAATGAGGAATGAGATAGTATATGTGTATATATAACTTTATATATGAATAGTATTATCTGTAGATGTGTCGTGTGTGTGTGTGTTCGCGTGCACGTGTGTTTACATGCACACTCTCATGTGAACATTGTGGGCGGATCAAAATTACCCAACTGTTTTAGCACACTTGCTTTTACATATTTGCCAGAGACAATCCAGTGTGTCTGTGGAGGTCAATACAGGTGATCTAGTCTATTCTGATCCACATTGATCCTGAGAGTTACATGATGACTTAATAGCAGATAAAGTAGTACCATGGGTTTATCCTTACCAAAGTTGTTGTTTTCCTATAGCCTGTGTCTTTCATAGAAATTTAAGATTAGCCAGTCAGTATCTACAAAGTTCTTCCTTAGAATTTCTTAGGAATTGTGTTTGAATAATACATCAACTGGGAGAAAATGAAAACATTCAATGCATCCAGTGGTCTTTCATGGATGAACACAGCCTGTTGCTTCTGCAGTTTAGGGTGTTGATTTTAACACTGGTTCAAGAATTTTCAGCACACAGGTTTATGTATAACAATTAAGTGAGTATATAATTACTTTATTCTCTTTAGTGCAAATGAAAATATCCTTGTGATTTTGAGTTAGCTTTCTAACAATTCTTAGTGTGCAGGATGGAATGAATTTTCACATTCTCACTCTGTGCCCTTCCATTTTACTCCTCTCGGGTGCTAGCTGCAGGAGTTTTCTAAAGAGATTTCCTGTTTACCTTTCACTTGCTGGTTCTGTTTTGTTATTTGTGGACAGACATAGAGGATATGTAGTGTTTTCAATTTAATTGCATTTTATTAAATTTTCTTTGCATTTTGATGTGGATTAGACCCAGAATATATTACGTAAAAATCACTAAAGCAGACAAACTTTGTATTTTGCCCATATTAGGAGGAAGCATCCAATGAATCTCTATTACATGTAAAATGTAACTTATCAAATATTTCAGCTGCTTAGCAAGTCTAGGTAGTGCTCCTCTAATTTCAGTTTTCTTGGCTTTTATAAAGATATGAGTAGGTGTAGATTTGTTAGACATTTTCTGTGCCACTTTCTGTAGCCATGTGGGTTGACTTCATGGGTATGTTAACATGATAAGTTATAGCCACTCATTTTTTAAATGTTAAACTCTCCTGCCACAGCAGAAATAAATCTCACCAATCGGGCTTAGTCATCTTTTGTATGCATTGCCATGTTCCTAGTGTTCATAGTTTATTGAGGATTTTTATGTCTGAACTCATGAAGAATTTTGCTCCGTGGTTTTTATATTTTTACATAAGTTTACTACCCTCATAATACTAGTTAAATAAATTATCTTCTGAAGTAGTTCTTGTTGTATGTTTTCAAAGACTTGTGAAATTGGTTTCATATATTTAAAAATTAGTGGAATTAGAATTCTCCAGTCAAACAATCTAGGACAGGGTTGATGGAAAGGAGAAGGTTCTAGTTACAAGTTTCATTAATTAATTGTTATGAAGCTTTCCAGATTATGTCTAGTTTATTTTATTTTATTTTTTATTTTTTTGGTTTTTCGAGACAGGGTTTCTCTGTGTAGCTTTGCGCCTTTCCTGGAACTCACTTGGTAGCCCAGGCTGGCCTCGAACTCACAGAGATCCGCCTGGCTCTGCCTCCCGAGTGCTGGGATTAAAGGCATGCGCCACCACCGCCCGGCTTATGTCTAGTTTATTAATGTTACTTATATAGGTTGTAATTTCAAAGAGATTTTCATTGATGTCTATCTCATCAAATGTATGGACATGCCATTATTTTAGTGTTGTTCATGCTATAATGGTTGTTGCAGGGCATAGAAACATGCATTTTATTACTAATGTACAAAATATGTGTTGTCTCCTCTTATATTGTTAATCTTATAATGTTTTGAATCTTATTGCTCTTCTGCCATCACTTTCATTGATTTGTGGCTTCTCTCCTTCCTTTCCTTGTCTTTCTTTGGCTTGATTGTTCGCTGCTTTTTCTCATCTCGTTACTTTGGGTCTTCAATTAGTTCAAATATAAGCATTTATCAGGATAGATTTCCCACAAACACTATTCTCTAACACTGTTCTAGAAGCTACAATTCCGACATCAGAATTCTAATGGAGTGGTACCTTCAGGGGGCTCCTTATCCCAGCTTAGGGTACTGTTGACATTTCTTAGTGCAACGGAATCCCTTTGATCTCTGCCTCCTTCCTTCTGACATTCTCATTATATGTCTGTGTCCCACATTCTCTGTTGTTCTAAAGATGTCACTCTATTGAATTAAGATAGACTAGAGAGTTCATCTCCATGTGATTAAATCTGTAATAAGACTATTCTATACAGAATTGCATTTGCTGATAACAGGGTTTGTAATTTCATGTACCTTTGTAAAAAATTTGATAAATTCAACATATAATAGGACCGTTACAGTTCTTCTCTATATACATTCTGCCACTCACTATATGATGCACATATACAGGTGGCCATTAATTCAGATGTGTCCTCTTCTCTCTTCAGCATTTTCAGATGTTTGGATACTTTGCAGTTTGGCAAACCAACATTTAGCACCATTGTATATACCTTACAGATAGACATATGCAATGATAATGATCTTGATCTGTTTATCACTGTACAGCAATCTTTTTGTTTAAAGACATTTGCTTTGCTTTGAAGATCACATTATTAAGTTTAATAGGCACATCTGTTTTTAAGTTATTTTTACATAACATAATATTCCATGCATTTATTTCAACATGATTATGCCATTGAAATAGATGTGATATTTTTATGAATTTTAGAAAAGTTGAGCTCTGCTGCCTTTAATTCACTCTACCATAATTTTGCTTTCTTTTGACTTAGATGTGTTGATTACTTACATTAGAATTAATTAATTGTGTAAGAGAGTTTAGAGGTAACATTTTATTGTTGCATTATACTTTGTTCTCATTCATCTGTAGTGCTTGTTTTACTTTTCCATTGACTAATTTGTAGGATAAAATTATCATCAGTTGCAGTCCTTTTTACTGTGTTTCTCCACACAGCTCCTCCACTGTAAATAGACAAAGAAGATTTCTCACAGTAGCCTTTCCGCACGGTCTTCTGGCTTCATGGGAACTGGGGAAGTTTTACTGGCAGCTGTGTCTTCTTTTCTCTCCACTCTTGGTGTCGTTGTTCTCTATGGCTGACTGACTACATTGTGCTTTAGTTTTAATCAGGAAAATGTTGTAGAAAGCAAATACTGAAAGCAAGAGTCTGTAATTTATACCCATATTTCTACCCTTTCTACTGTGATTTTCTTGATTATTTTTTCCAAATTCCTTTTTGTTAGCTCATTTGGATTTAGAGGCTTTATTTTACTCATTTTTTAAGAATCACTTTGTTAATCCCACATTACTCTATTTCCTTAATCTTAGTAATACCACAATTATGCCATTAGTTCTAGAGAGCAGATTTGCTGAGAATGGAACCCCCATACCACTATCATTTCCCTCAGACTTACTGTCTACTGTAACACCAAACTTTGTCTCTGTATAGTATTAGATGAGAAAATCACAGTCTTCAAGTACGATGTTCCCAAAGGCAGCAAGTTACTGATTTTGCTTTTAAGATTCTTTATGCTTCTCTGTTCTTCGGAAGTCTTATTATGGCATTCTTTGGCATGATTTTTTTTGCTGAGTTTTTATACCATCTTAATTTATTGAATATATGTTTTTAATCTCTTTCACCAGATCTGGAGGGTTTTGGTACCCTACCTTTGAATATTCTGTCACTTTTACTCCACGCTTTCCTTCTGCCTCTGCACAGTATGATCACTTGACTTTGTATTATCCTCACAGTCCTTCGAATCTCTCTTCATTTATTCCGGTCCATTTTCTCTACTCAATTACTTGGATTCTATCCTGTTTGCTTTTGTCTCTACTATGGAGTTCAACATATTATTTGTTAGCATTCATATGGAGGCTTTCAGACCCATAATCTGTATTTGGTTAAGAACTTTTGCTGTTTTGATCTTTAGTTCTATTGAAATTTGTTATGATAGAGTATATACCAAACAAAATACAGGAATTCCAACTTACCGAGATGGTGAGGTAGGTAACACAAACACGTTAGAACAAGCAACGTCTCATCAGAGAAATAGCAGTTATACAAATAACCAAATAAAACTTGTGAAAAGGTATGATGAAATTATTTGTCTAGATAAATCAAAGAACTGAATAGGAAAGAGTCTTGAAATAAGTTGATATAAATGTTTTCCAAACAAAAATAAAAGTGTCATCCCAGTGTACACAAGGAAATATCTCACTGGACTCCACCCTAGATGAAGAGCTGTATACAATTAAAAAGTGCTGGGATGAGAACTATGCTTCCCCAGAGATAAGCCCTCTGATGGGTTACACAATAAAACATGATCATCTAAGGAAATGCACATGCAGAAAACATTGAACAGACCCAGCAGCCTACATTTTTATGTTTATTTGTTGATGTTACAAAAAACAATAATTTAAAAAGAGGATGCCATGAATTTTAGAGAGAGAGAGAAGGCTGTATATGGGAGCAAGAGAAAGAAGGAAAAGGGAAATAATATAATTACATTTTAGTATGTAAACTGAAAAGAATTTAAATTTTTTTAAAAAAAGAGCTAAAAAAAACAAATATTTAATTGTCACTTTCTGTTCTCCCAACAGATCCAATCCCTCAGGCTTGTTGGTTTAAACATAGAGTCAATAATCTACTCTTTCATCTTATTTCTATATCCCCCCTTTTTCTTTTTAGAATGAGAACTATGAATCTAATTTCCTTTGTTCAACTTTTTTTCCTGACCATTACCAACAACAACTTGTAACCAATCCCCCTAAACAATGACAATTATCCATAACTCATTGAATGACCAAAAATCTACCACCCCACCTCTTGGGAATATGGGCATCATGTTCTTAAAATTACTTTCTCATGCCTAAGGATGTATAGCACCTTTAGGGGACCCTGAAAAAAATTAGGATAATTGTCAAGTCCTGGGAGAGGTATCTGCATCATTTGTTGTCTAGTCTCTGTGTAATGGGAAAGTGCTGGACTTGTCTCAAGTCCTGGCTAGAGTAGTCTGTGAGGCTGGACCATCTCAGCTAGCCACCTTGAAATTGTACTGAGCAGTTTGCAATCCAAAACTGAGCTTTGGGTGGCATTTGTCAGTTTAGTGGAGTTACCATAGTCCAGGTAGAATCATTGTTGTGGGACCCCATCCTCATTTTGGACTTCAAAGGTCACTGTCAGGCATGGTCCTGGTTCACTGCAGAAAACTTAAATACTTGAAATGTCATATGCAGCAGATCCCAAAGAGGTTAAAGAACCATAATTTGTTATGTACATTCAGAGTATAAGAACTTAAATCCTGGTTACCTGATAGAGACTCAAACCTGAAATCAGGTATAAGAAGCTAGATGAAGCCTTTTTCTAGAATTAGTACTTTATATGACCATTAATATCATGACAGAAAGTTTAATATATATATTAATTTTATAAATTTTGAGATTCTATTTATACCTTAAGAAAAGTTTTAAAAAGTCAAAGTAAAACCAAAGGATTATGAGATAGAATAGGCAATAGAATAGGCCCTAAATTTTGGGGTTTTTTCTTCTGTGCTTTATAAGGTGGCTCTTCTGACATGAGACAAAGATTATGGATTTTCCTTTTAACGAGCGTGCTTAGGTTTAGAGAACGAGAGAGCTACCCTTCAACTCCAAAGTCAGCTGTAATTTTTAATTGAACTGGGACTAAAAAAAGACCATTTGCATTATGTGTCTCTAGAGAACAGCAGAAACAAACATACGGGAAGAGTTATAAATTTTATCCTGTTGGAAATGTGATATACCAATAGGCAAATTTACTCTTTTGGGGGAGGACATTTTCTCTGGATGATTCATTCATCTTTTTTCTTCAGGTATCTCATTTGTCCAGTGGTTTTCTGATTCCTTAGCTGGATGCCTTCATTATCTTGGAAAAACAAAAACAAAATCTGTCCGAACCCTAACTTTGAGGAGTTTCCCTTTTGGCAAGTTATACCTGATCAAATTAAAAGAATTTGTTAGTCTTGTAAGTTAGTTTAGATTGAATAGTCATGCTGTTTGATGAACTATCCTCTCTTCTTATCAGGAGGTCTCTCTTGTTCCAATCTAATCTTTGTAATATTTACTTTATGGTTTCTCCTGAAATTTTTTTTATCTTCTAAAGCTGTTCTATCATCCAGAGTAGTATAGTTTTTTGTTTATTTTGTTTGCTTGTTTGTTTAATAGGCATTAGGTCCTTTAATTGCTCTGAGGAGGAGTTTCCCCGATGGTGTCAGATGAATGACTGAACCATATTTGACATGGGGGTCTTCGAGAGACACTCCCCTCCAAGGCATTTCCCAATGGCAAAGGGTTACCCTGTCTATTCCTTGTTGATCTGCATTCATTGGTCCAATGTCAGCCTTTTGCTGCACCTTAGATTAGAAGAAACATTGTTTCTAGGAAGGCCTTGTCATCTACAGTCCCTTTTTAGGTGACCTTGCTTGCTACAATTAAAACACTTGACATTTTGACTTTTCTTCAAGCCTCTGGAAGTTACCTCTTCTATCTAAGCATCATCATGGCTATGAGATTCAATATTGACTGTATCCCAGATCCATTCATTTATGGGTGCTGATCTTGTCTTTAAAGGCTAATGACCCTTTTGCATCGTGAATTAGAATTTTCAAAGGCCAAAGATTCAATTATTATTTGTCTAACTTCTGAATTTGGTACCATTTTATTTACAGCTGAAGTCAATCTTTGTAAAAAATCAGTGGAGGTTTCTTTTGTGCCCTGTATAACTTTAGTAAATGACTGAGTTCTCTTTCCAACCTCTTCAATTCTGTCCCAAGCATTCAAAGCTGTCGCATGGCACAGAGCCAGGGTGTGGTCATCATTTAGAGGCTGTCTTTGAACATCAGCATAATCACTCTCTTGAAAAAGTTGGTCTTGGGAAATTTCAATACCTCTATCCGTACTTAATTGTTCAATGATCCTAGCCTCATCTTTCTACCAGATCCTCCACTGTAACTGAGGATCTGGTTCCAATACTGCTGTAATCAAGTCATTCCAGTCGGGGGGCAATTCTGTTACTAGTTGACCATGAATTTAACATCTGCTTCACAAAAAGTGAATGCATACTATATGAGACTATTGCTTCCTTAAATCTCCTCAAATCTAACATTTTCATAGGAATCCAGTCAGCTATTACACAGCCTTGGGGATACTTTTCATTTGGCAGTTGTTCCTGTAAGGTGGCTGGATAAATTAAGATTGGTTGTTTGGTAACCTTGCGCTGTCCCTCTCTGATTTTATAATGTAATGGTGAGATTGGTTCTCCTTTAAATTCCTCTGTCTGGGTCTGAATATCTCTATTATCTGTTTTTAGTACATTTTTCTAAGACTTGTAACTTTTCAGTCAAAATGGCAATACTTTTTCTAGTAACTTTTTCTAAGGCCTGTATCTTGGCACTCATATCAACTTCTTTAGGGATAAGACAAGAATTATCAAACTGATAATGTTTATAATTAATAGTACATAAATCCCATCTAAGTTAATCATCCCCTCATTTAATTGTTCCATTTTTAAACCATCCATTGTGTAATCATAGAGAGATCTAACTCCCTGCGTCATAATAGTGCTTCCCATTTTTTAACGTGGGAAAAAAAAACCCTCTCTCTCTCTCTTTCTCTCTCTCTCTCTCTCTCTCTCTCTCTCTCTCTCTCTCTCTTTTTAAAGTAATTCTCCCCTTTAAGAATTTCAAGTTTGTCTCAGCAAATCTGCTGACAGTGAAGTGTAAGACTGGCTGTCACTGTGTAGCACATCCGAGCAGAGAACACAGGTGGTGTACAGCCTGACTGAGGATAGCTGCAGCTGCTAGTGTGTGGCTGTGAGCTGAGAGTGTGGAGGTTACAACAACAGTAGAAGCCCAACCAGGTGTCAAGACAGCTACCTAGTGCGGCAGCAGCCCAAGGAAGGGGTCCGGGGGAAGTCTGTAACCAATGGGGAGACGGAGATAGCTGTCTGAAAAATGCCCACAGGGGATTGTGCAGAAGAAGCACATGTGGTGGGAGCTGCCTGAAGGTAGGGTGGGTGAGTGGTGAGGGGCTAAATCCCATGGGGCCTGTGTGCCTGTGGAGATTGCTGGAGAGAGGCTGCAACAGAAAAATCCCAGACTCCCTCAGAGGGCCTGGGCAAGAAAAGGAAAACGTAGTTGGTGGGGCGGTGATTCTCTTGGGTGTAGTTCCTGGGTGCAGCTCCAGTGTGTGCCAGTGACTGCAAAGCCACAGGTAAGTGGCAATTTTGTGAATTCGTGTCCTAAAAGTTGGATGCCAGATGATGTGTAAATCTAGTTAGTCTTATCAATAAAAACCAGGAGTCAGATCCTGGGATAAAAACCTCAAAGATCAGAGAAGCAGGGGAGCAGCCACAGTCACTTCCTACCTGAGTCCTCTGACCAAAAGAGCTAGATCCTCTCTCGGTCCCACCTTATCACTTCTGGTCTCTTCTCTGTACAGACCTCCAGATCTCTATGGTTAACTAGTGTCGAGTTCTGCCCTCTGACTTCAAGCAAACTTTTTTTTTCAGAACACAAACAAAATATTACACAACAAAGAGGTCTTCATGTATAGGTTCCAACACACCAGCTAAAACTATTCAAAACAGAGGAAAAAACATAAGATGTTAGTGTTAAATTCTTTAGACAATGACAAAACTACAGAGTAGATCAAAGTAAATATAATAATCAATTGGTTCAAAAAATAAGAAATAAACTAAATAAGAAGAGCAGCTCTAATAAAAATAAATCAAAAACTACATTGATGAAAATTGTATAAACACATCAGTTAAAAGGCAGAGAAATCACATATGAAATTACAACCAATGTTCTGCCTTCTACAAGAAATTTAGTTTAAAATTAAATAAAATGGACCTAAGGTGTCTATGGTAACTGTATCATGTACAATTGACTTCAGATCAAAGTAAATTACCAGGTACAAAAAATGAATTTTACGTAACGCTGAAATGATCACTTGGCCAGCAAGATATTATCATTATGATTAAATTAACAAAAGAGCTACAAAAACCATGAAACCCTAAAGTCACACCAAAAAAAAAAAAAGAAAACAAATCAACTATCATGGTTAGGAATTTCAAGGCCCATTTCTGGGAAACAGAATTGCTGCTGTTCAGAACATGATCTAGGGTACAGAAGAATGGTACCACCGGTACAAGGGACCTGAATGACATCTACACAGTGCTCTCTACAGACACTGCCTGCAGATGAGGTACACACAGAACTCTCACAAAAGTAGACGTTTTGTACAGTCATTAAACACACTTCTGTGCTTTTAAAAGAATTTAAATAATACCAAAGTGGGCTCTGATCAGAACAGAAACAATAGGGATGTGCAAAAAGGCTATGGGAAAAAATATCTTCAAACACTTAGGAATTGAAGAGCGCAGTTTTTAAATGATTCATGTGCCTATGATCTAAATAGCATTCCAAGGAAAATGAATAAATGTTTGTATTAGAACAGCCAAATTCCTCAAAGATGATTAAAATATTAAGAAACTAAAATGAGAAATTCATAAGAATGGGAATAAGTACAAATAAACAGAAAGGCTGATATTAAAAAAAAATGAGCAAAACTCAAGGAAACATACTAGGCTGTGCCTAATCAAGATGATGTGACTAGATGGTGACTCACATCAGACTTCTTGAGAAGTCAGGAAAGGGAGACAAGAAACAACATACTCTGAAACTTGTCAAGAAATTTCAGCAAAATCCACTGTCCTTAAATGTCTGTGCCATAAAGATCAAGTGGAGCAGTCGAAAACGGTGAATGAAGTCTGGGTATTCGGGATTTAGTCCTCAAGTCTGACTTAATGATAAAATCAAGGGGATCCCAGTTTCCCCTCCCTTCTTTCCTCCCTTTCCCTCCACCCCTGCCAAACCTTTCAATCCACTCCTCTGTTTCTGTTCAGAAAGGGGCAGACCTCCCATGAGTATCAACAAAATACGGCATATCAAGTTGCAGTAAGACTAAGCACCTTCCCGGGTATTAAGGCTGGGCAAGGCAACCCAGTATGAGGAGTGGGTTCCCAAGAGCCACCCAAAGCGTTAAGGGCTGCCCCTGCTTTCACTGTTAGGAGTCCTGCAAGAAGACTTATATTTCAATTATCAGAATGAGAAGAGGTACAAAATATAGAGAAATTAAAATGTGCCCAGGAATGTAGTGAGAGCCTAATCAGGGGTCAGGATGAAGGTATGAGGTTAATATATTCTACAACTAATGTTTGAAGCTTTTGAGAAAGAGCCACTGGAGAGGTACAGAACAGGAGATGAAAAATAGGTAAAATAATAAATGGAGAATATTGGGTAAGACAGAGAACTTGTGGCAGAAGTGTCCTGGCTGAGGTTGCCAGTAGGTTCCTATAGAAATGAGAAGGAAATTGTTTCCTTTGGAAAGAAGCCATTAGCAAATCTTAAAAATGGAGAACTTATTACATTGATATGTAGTAATGTGAAAAAGGAACACTTGTCAGCTGTGAGCTGCTGAGAGGAGGGGAGACAGGTTTACTAAGAAAAGAACCTCTGGATAAATTGACCATGCTCCAGTGGAAGATCACAAGTGTAAGAATATCTGGGAAGCACAAATTGGTCTTGAATGATTTCAAAGGAAAATCAAAAGGAACAAGGTTGAGTGGGTAGGGAAGTGGGGTGGATCTGGAAAAAGTTAAGGAGGAAATATCATCAAAATATTTTGTAAAAACTCTCAAAAAAAACTAATAAGAGGTTTTTTGTTCTTTTAAAGTTCTTCTTAGTTTGATTTATTTTTAAATAAGAGTCAAATTAACTCATTTTAGCAATCACAGAGTAAAATGGTTTTAGCATTTATACATGAGTGAACATTGGTGGAATATGGAATGAAGGTAGATATGGTCCTGATTGATTTATGTGTAACTTGAAGCTTTCCTGTGTTGGGACAAATCTCTCCCACCCGCATCCCCCAAGTAAACACACAGAGACTTATATTAATTATAACTGCTCAGCCATTAGCTCAGGCTTATTACTGACTAGTTCTTACACTAAAATTAACCCATAATTCTTATTTTTGTTTAGCCGCACGGCTTGGTACCTTTTCTCAGTTCTGCCTTGTCATCTTGCTTCCTCTGTGTCTGGCTGGTGACTCCTAACTCTGTCCTTCCTCTTCCCAGAATTCTCCTTGTCTGTTTGTCCTGCCTATACTTCCTGCCTGGCTACTGGCCAATCAGCATTTTATTTATCAACCAATCAGAGCAACACACATTCAGAGCATGCAGCACAACATTCCATAGCATTTATGTTAAGAACACTCCAGGCCAGGAGAGCCATCTTGGCAGCATGGATTGCCAGGGAACAAGGCAGCATGGATGGTGGATCGATTCTACACACACACACACACACACACACACACACACACACACACACGCCTTACTGATGAAGTTTTCTGCTATTTTCATGAGGCAAGAATTAAAAGACACAGGTCTTGTAATGGTATGCTCTCTAGGCATTACATGATGAGCACCAGAAATTTAAATCATTCTTCTTTTATTAAATAAATGTCCAAAGAATGCAGATTTAGAAAAATGATATTTGGATTTAAAATAATTTGAAAACTGCTTCCAGTTATAATCCTCCTTCTCAATTATTTATGTTTTGCTTTGTGTTTCACTGGACCCCATTCTCTCATCATCTGTCTTGCTGTTTATGACAGTCTCTATTGTCCATCTCTTGGCCTTCCTTTTATTATAGTGCATTTCCTTGTTTCTCAATATTCCTCCATCTTTGGTGCGTCTGTATTATGGCACTGACTCAATCAAAGAATGAAATATTTCTCCATGATTTAAAAATAAAAGCTATATTCTCTGAGGAAAATATTTATAAAGTTATAAATTTAAAAAAAGAAAATTTTCATCTGTATGCATTTACCAAATTATATATTCAAATGATTAAGTGTATTGTGTAAGAAGTTTTATTATTGATATGTCATTCACATTAATAAATAATGACATGGTGCTTAATCCACGCTGAGATTTTCTTGGAATCTAATAACAAAACTAAACTCAAGTAAACAGGTAAAACTGAAAATTTTCCATGGAAATGATCCTCCTTTTATCCATCTATTTTCTTACTATTTTTTCTATGCTCATCCACACCCATCAATACTATTTGTTTACTTATTTTCCATTTAGTTTTATTGAGTTTTGCTTTCATGTTTGAGGTCAAGTCTCATTACCTCACAGGTTTACAAGGAACCTTCTAAGCCAATTCAGGCTGATCTGACCTTCTGATGCTAGTGAAGCAGCTCCCTGAGTGAGGGAATTACAGGTTTACCACACCATGCTCGACTTCCATTGAACTATCAAAAGTATATAAGAAAATCTTCTAATCTGAAATTGCAAATGTTCTTACCAAAGCCACTTAAAAAAGCAAAAAGATTCAGTCTTTCATAGAAGTTGAACCTGTGTCTCTCATGTGCGACTCTCAGAGGATTTCTGGATTTTATCCTTCTGAGACATGGTGAATTTGAAGGCAGTCAGCATCCATCCAGAGCAAAGTTAATGCTTTGACTCAGTGCTTTGACGTACACTCTAAATTTAATTAAAATTCTTCTCTGTATTTAGATGGTTTTCCTTTATGTCTGAAGTTAAATCCTTTTGTGTTCTCTGCCTATGGGCCTGAAGTGATTTATGTACTGCACTGGTAGACAGTTCAAAAACATGCTTCGAATAGTTTATTCTACTTTTGGTGGTTTGATTTAAATACATGCCTCAAACATCAAGGCCAATCACTTCCCGAGGCCCACAGGAAAACTGTATAATACTTTTTTCTACTTTCTTTAGTAATCATGCCAGGACCAGACTCATTAAAGTGCAGAGTGTGAGTACTGCATTTTAAAGTAGATCTAAGCAGATGCAGAACAATTATAACCAGAAACAACTTCAAACAGGCTGAAATTCAAGTGTCAACTCTGAGGTATATTCTTCATAAAAATATGAAGTCCTGGCTTATAAAATATTGTTAAAACAACTGGATTGCCTTTATTTAGGTTAAATTGAAATTGAGATATTAATAAAGAATACAAATTTTAGAATACAAATTAGGATGTTAATTTTGTTGGTACTAAAATGTTAGGCATAGAATCTAGGTACACACAAGAAAACATTGCTAAAAGAATTGTTTGTTTTTCAAATTTCTTTGTGAAGTTTAGACCTGAGTTAGTCATGATTTTTTGCAATCAAATTTTTCTCCATATTCAAAAAACAAACATAAAAATTTTAAAGAGTGACTTACATTGTACCTGTAGGATACCTTTCATATTCATATTCTAGAATAAAAAGTGTGTGCATTGCCCAGACCTCCCATCTGGACAAGAGATGAGTGTCTGGGCTCAGACCCAGAGAGACCTGCCCCTAGATCCCATCCCTGGGCACCAGCCATTGTGAGGAAGACCTGCCCAACTTGGCCCCAGGTTCTGGCCATCAGGCAGGATCCCCTCCACTCCCACTGGGAAGGTTCCCATTCTCCAAGACCCCCAGCAGACCCTGCAATCTCCATGCCCTGCCCCCACGCCCATCTGCCTGAGACCCCAGGCACTTCCTGGGACTTAGAGACCAGCCCCCACCTCCCATCCCACCCCGGAGCTCCCATCTGGACAAGAGAGAGAGGTTTCCTAAATCTGTCAGCTCTGTCTGGACCAAGAGCGCTGATAAGAACAAGAACGAATCCACAAGGAGATGGGCAGACTTCAAGGCAGAAGTACATACAACAAAATGAAGAGCAATATAGCATCACCAGAACCTAGCCCTCCTCCAACAGCTAGTCCTGAACATCACAAAATGGAAGAAGCAGAAGAAACCAGCCTTATGAATAATATCATGAAGAGGCTAGAGCCTTATATAGAAGAAATCACAAATGAAATTGAGGAAAAGACAAACCAAAAAATGGGAAGAACGCTATAAAAAACTAGAGGAATGGACAAATAAAGCAGAAGAAAACAATAAAGCCCTGAAAGAAAATCAAGAAAAAGCAATGAAACAGATGAAGAAAACAGCCCAAGACCTGAAAAGGGAAATAGAAAAAATGAAGAAGACACAAATAGAGGGAATGTTGGAAATAGAAAATCTGAGTAAACGAATGGGAACTTCAGATGCAAGTATGACTAACAGAATGCAAGAGATGGAAGAGAGGATCTCTGGCATTGAAGATACGGTAGAAGAAATAGATTCATCAGTCAAAGAAAACACTAAAGCCAACAAAGTCATACCCAAAATGTCCAAGAAATTTGGAACACCATGAAAAGACCAAACCTATGAATAATAGGGATAAAGGAAGGAGATGAATACCAACTCAAAGGCACAGAAAATATATTCAACAAGATCATAGAAGAAAACTTTCCCAACTTAAAGAAGGAAATGTCTATGAAGATACAAGAAGCCTATAGAACACCAAACAGACTAGACCCCCCCAAAAAAGTCCCCTTGCCACATAATAATTAACAACTAAACATACAGAATAAAAAAGAATATTAAGAGTAGCAAAGGAAAAAGGCCAAGTGACTTATAAAGGCAAACCCATCAGAATAACACCCAATTTCTCAATGGAGACTTTAAAAGCCAGAAGGACCTGGACAGATGTAATGCAGACACTAAGAGACCATAGATGCCAGCCTAGACTAATATACCCAGCAAAACTTTCAATCATTATAGACGGAGTGAACAAGACATTCCAAGACAAAGTCAGATTTAAATAATACTTATCCACAAACCCAGCCCTACAGAAAGCACTAGTGGGAAAATTCCAGCCTAAGGAAGTCAGATACACCCTCGAAAACACAGGCAATAGATAATGCCACAGCAATAAACCCCAAAGAAGAGAAGTACACACACACTACCACCCAAAAATAACAGGAATGAACAATCACTGGTCATTAATATCCCTTAATATCAATGCACTTAATTCACCTATAAAAAGACACAGGCTTACAGAATGGATACGAAAGCAGGACCCATCTTTCTGCTGCATACAAGAAACACACCTCAAATTCAAAGATAGACACTACCTAAGAATAAAAGGCTGGGAAAAGACTTTCCAATCAAATGGTCTTAAGAAGCAAGTGGGTGTAGCCATCCTAATATCCAGCAAAATAGACTTCAAACTAAAATCAATCAAAAGAGATCAAGAAGGGCATTAGATACTCATCACAGGAAAGATCCACCAAGATGAAGTTTCAATTCTGAACATTTATGCCCCAAACACAAGGGCACCCACATATGTAAAAGAAACATTACTTAAACCACATATAAAACTCCACACATTAATAGTGGGAGACTTCAACACCCCACTTTCACACTGGACAGATCTCCCAAAATGAAACTTAACAGAGAAATAAAGGACTTAACTGATGTTATGACTTAAATAGACTTAATCAATATCTACAGAACATTCCATCCTAACAAAAAAGAATATACCTTCTTCTCAGCACCCCATGGAACCTTCTCCAAAATCGACCACATACTTGGCCACAAAGCAAATCTCAACAGATACTAAACAATTGGAATAACCTCCTGTGTTCTATCAGACCACCATGGTTTAAAGTTAGATTTCAACAACAACAAAAACTATAGAAAACCTACAATCTCATGGAAACTGAATAATGCTCAACTGAATCACCAATGGGTTAAGGAAGAAATAAAGAAAGAAATTAAAGACTTCCTAGAGATCAACGAAAATGAAGACACCACATACCCAAACTTATGGGACACTATGAAAGCAGTGCTAAGAGGGAAATTCATAGCTCTAAATGCCCACATAAAGAAGTTGGAGAAATCTCACACTAGTGACTTAACAGCATACCTGAAAGCTCTAGAACAAGAAGAAGTAAACTCACCCAGGAGGAATAGATGCCAGGAAATTACCAAATTGAGAGCTGAAATCAATAAAATAGAAACAAAGAGAACAATACAAAAAATCAATGAAACAAAGCTTTGGTTCTTTGAGAAAATCAACAAGATAGACAAGCACTTATCCATTAACCAAAAGACAGAGAGAGAGCATCCAAATTAACAAAATCAGAAATGAAAAGGGGAACATAACAACAGACAGTGAGGAAATCCAGAGAATCATCAGGTCACTTCAAAAACCTTTACTCCACAAAACTGGAAAATCTAAAAGAAATGGATAATTTTCTGGATAGGTATCACATACCTAAGTTAAATCCAAGACCAGATAAATTATTTAAATAGTCCAATAGCCCCTAGGGAAATAGAATCAGTCATTAAAAGTCTCCCAACCAAAAAAAAGCCCAGGACCAGATGGTTTCAGCACAGAATTCTACCAGATCTTCAAAGAAGAATTAATACCAATACTCTTTAAATTGTTCCACACAATAGAAACAGAAGGAACATTATCAAACTCCTTCTATGAGGCTACAATTACCCTGATTCCAAAACCAAACAAGGATGCAACAAAGAAAGAGAACTACAGACTGATTTCCTTCATGAACATTGATGCAAAAATAATAAAATACTGGCAAACAGATTCCAAGAACACATCAAAACAATTATCCACCATGATCAAGTAGGCTTCATCCCAGGAATGCAAGGGTAGTTCAACATACAAAAGCCCGACAATGTAATACACCATATAAACAAACTCAAAGAAAAAAACCACATGATCATCTCACTAGATGCAGAAAAGGCATTTGACAAAATCCAACACCCCTTCATGATAAAGGTCTTAGAGTGATCAGGAATACAGGGAACATACCTAAACATAATAAAGGCAATTTACAGCAAGCCAACAGTCAACATCAAATTAAATGGAGAGAAACTCAAAGCGATTCCACTAAAATCAGGAACAAGGCAAGGCTTATTCAATATAGTACTTGAAGTTCTAGCCAGAGCAATAAGACAACATAAGGAGATTAAGGGGATACTAATTGGAAAGGAAGAAGTCAAGCTTTCCCTATTTGCAGATGACATGATAGTATACTTGAGTGACCCCAAAGATTCAACCAA
>CABHPH010154392.1:10779-55471 GCA_902168325.1 Peromyscus nudipes | reverse complement strand
AAGAGAGAGCATGGATATATTGGCTCACCAGTCTACGTTTTCCCTCAGACACATGCAACTGAATGAGTAACCGAAGAGGCTTCCTAAAAGGTAAATACAATCATTTCCAAGCTTTCATTGTACAGTAAATTAAAGCGATAGTCCACCAGTCCTGGGTACAATGTTATGGAGAAAGTACAGTGTTTACTCAATCACCTAAACTTGGGGGGCAGACACTGTGTACTAAGTGATCCTGGAACTGACACCATGCAATCAAGGAACAGCCGAAGGCTAGTTGTGAGCAGTTTAAGATACCCAAACTCCTTGGGATTGTCAGGCTCACTCAGACGCTCATCTGGCAGCCATTTTTTTTAAACATTCCCTGATTGCCTGTGTTCCCCAGCGAAAGTTATTACATTCCTCTGCCCATTTTTAATCAAAATCATTTCCAACTTATTTCAGGCTGTCACAGTAATATTTTCATACAAGGAGTGCTGTAACCTAATTCCTTCATTTGAATAATACATTCGCTTTTAATTACTGCAACTTGATCTCAGATTATTCAAATAACTGTTTCATTTTTATGCTTACCCTGACCCCAGTGTATTTATAGGCTTTTATCCTTACCTGATACCAGTGTAATGTAATTATAGATTGTATTTTAATCATCTACTATATTCTGGTGAGTTTGTTTAAATCATTCCAATCCAGAGCCTTTTATTTCTATGCCTTTTAAAATTCTACAATGACATCCTCTTTGCATAAAAGCAACATTTTTTTCTTTTAGTTTACAACAATGAGTGAATATTTTGTATGCATTGCTGGCTACAATTCTGATTTAAGAATATTTACAGGATGGTGTATAAAATCAAGTCTTGCTCTGTGAAGCACATCTTTTGGGATCTTCACACCTGTTGTATTCCAGATCTCAGTGGACTCCTAAACTCCACTGTTTGAAAACCCCAGATAACATTGTGCTCATGATCATTAAATCTATGTCTGACACCCAAACCCCTATAAATAGTCACTCTGTTTTAAAAACCCAGGCCAAGTGTCCTGGTGGTGAAATTCATTTGTCTAGTGTGAATTATCTTGCCTCATATTTTTGCAGCCTCTAAGTTCCCTTTGACTGGTACCTCTTGGTGCTATGGCTGATGTTTAGAAACAGATCTAAGAATGATACAGGAACTTGGACTAAGAACACGGCCAGCAGCATTACCCACCGTTAACAGTCTTGTGTTCATATTCTGATCAGAGTAACAGGCCCGAGAAATGTGGTTTTTCGAGTGGGTCTGATTAGGAAGATCACGTACTGTGGTAGCTTTTCACAAGTCATTGGTTACAGAAGTCCTAACAACAGTGCAGCCTTTCAGATCTTCATCCTTTCCTTTCCCGCTTCCGGTAAAGTTCAGACAAGCAACTATTACCATGCGGGTCTCAGTCCCCTCACTTCCTGTCCTCCATACTTCTGTCAGAATACGTGGCTAGAACATAAACTTGACAGTGTTTTCAACTCCAGTGAGACGGTGCGGTGTTTGTGCAGTGTGTCCCCATTGGCCCACGGGAGCAAACTCAAGTTATTTATCCCGACATTCTGAAGTAAAGATTCCTTTTAGCTATCACTTTTGATTAGAAGGAATCAAGTCCAGCTACACAGATAACAAAAGTATTTGTTAGGCAAGGCAAGAAGTTCAGAGCGAACATAAATGGAGAGGAAACCTCTGGGTCCTGACATTAATAGTTAACAGAACCCAGGACATTTCATAAATCAGTGCTGCTTCTGACCACAGGCCCCACCACCCACATTTCCAGCAGTGGATTAGACTTCCTCCGTCCCCCTCCATGTCTTCCTCTTTATCTTCAATCCCTTCTTCTGTTCAAACTAGATAAAATTATGAAGACAAATGCTTCATAGATAACATGTTTAAATCATGTATCAGAGTAGAGTTTGAAATCATGACTACCTTCAAATCCACTTGAACTGGTGAGATTTCAGCTCAGTTTCATTCATTGTTGAGCAAATTTTATGAGGCCTTTTGAAAATTAGTTTCCACAGTTGACAAACTATTGCATTGTAAATAAGAAGACACAAATATTTGCCCAAAACATCAGAAAAAAGAGGCTATGACACATGCCCCTTTCCTGTTGTGAAATCTGTCTGAAGAATAAAGAGTCTGATAACTTTCTCAGTTATGCTTGGTTGTTAGAAATTACTCACAGAACTTTGGAAATGGGTTACTGTTACGAAATGATCGGAACAGCTAATAATGGCATGGAATAATGGCATGAAATGGGGATGTGGGGAGGAACTGCCTGATAACTCTCAAAAATGAATTTTGCTGCTTTTTTTTCCCCAATCTTAGTGGGGAAACATAAGCTTCCTTTGGGATAGCTTCCACCGTTTGGTGCAATGTTCACTTTGGCTATAATAATACAAGCCTCATTAGAGAAGTAAGACGCAATTGTCTACGGGAGATCAAAGGACAATCTATTAAATACAGCAAGTGGAACTCTAGACTGAAAGAATATGAAAAGTTAGAATTTTACGGTGAATCAAAATGTAAATTGTGCTAGCATACTGTGGCTAAATGCAGAACTGAAGATTAGCTTTATTAAGGGGGAATTGACAGTGGCTGAATGATGTGGAAAAATGTGAGAAGGTGCATGAATTCTAAACAACCTGTTTTATGTACTAGATTAAACTGAGCGTTAGTGCGATGCTGGGGAATTCAAAAGCACTGCTGGCTTACTATGAAATTGTTAAGAAATATAGAACCAAAAAATAATAGGTACCCTGGTGTTTACAACAAAATCCGTTTTCATAGATTCAAGGATGCTGAAAAGATGGTTTATGTTAAAATAAAAGGAAGACAAAGCCTGATATCAAATGTGTTCATTGGGGAGATAATGGGGCACACTGTACCCCGACCATTTGGTCCAAAAATCTGTGTGAATTTTTGCTCTTAAGTGAAACAGAGAAGGTAATACTAGTTGTTTTAAATCAAAGAGTATTAGAATTTCTGAAAGATACAGCCCTTGTCTGCCTGAAGGAGAGAGAGAGAGGAGACAGAAGATCATACTCTCTGTGCACTCTAGTGGTTCTGAATTTAATTCTGCTTCAAATGTTTGTTTTAGACTTAGTATTTTCTCTTACAAGTGGAAATGACATATTTTAAAAGGCTAAGATATGTGTTTCATTGTATTTCATCACTTAAATCATTTACAAAATTCTATGAAATTGCCCTGAAATCACAGCAAGCATAGTGTAGCCATGAAACTAAAAGAAAAAATTTCATAAAACATATCACATTATTGAGGCTATTATCACAGAGTCATGGGTCTGAGAACGAAACACTCCCTTTTAGGTTCTTAAACAGAATTTACTTACAGCAGATGCTACTCTGAAAATAACACTGACTCTTAAAGAAAAACACAAAAAGACAACTGCTGGCTTAGGGAAATATTGGAGGAAGAAACAGAAAGAAAAAGGAATAATTTCCAATGGGAAATGCAATGGCTGGCCCTGGTTGCCATCTTGAATTATGTCTGGAATCAACCAAATTCCAAGCAGCTGGGCAAGCCTGCCACGGATTTTCTTGATTGGAATTTTTCTGAGGTAGGAAGACCCACCCACTTACCTCTGGACCACGCCTCCAGGCCGCAGGCTACACAGAAGGGCATGAAGGAGGCCTTGCTTATGCCCACTTGCCTTCACTCTGCTGGCAAGTTCAAGCATCCTGTGGCTTAGGCATTCTTTTGCTTGTGTTAGAACCTACTTCTTAAGGATTCCAATGTAGCCCGAAGACAAGTCTCTTTCTTTAAATGCTCTGGGACTCCAGCGCCAGATTAGGACTGATAATACATTCAGTCTAAACTCTACAACTATCAGCGTCGTGGCTCTGATTTCACAGACAGCCATTGTTGGGCTACACAGATCACAGCCTCTACGTCACTCTAATATTCCCTCTTTATGTGATGTGCGCGTGCGTGTGTGTGTGTGTGTGTGTGTGTGTGTGTGTGTTCATGTGTGTGTATTCATTCTATCAGTTCTGTTACTTTAGAGAACCTGACTAATGCAAATGAACAGCTACACACATTCTAATAGAATACCCATCCTAATGAATCCAAATGGAAGTTACCATCTATCTAGCAAATATTAGGGATAAGTTGTTTTCTAGTATTTTCAAATTACTATCTATTATACATAATAATTTTCTAAATCCAATATATAAGCTCTATATACAAAGTTTATAATTCCTGTCTTCAAAATATTTTTACAAAAACCCAAAGTGTCCCAATAATAACCAGGTCTTGTTTTTGTTTTTGTTTTTTTCTTTTTTTACAGTTTTTTGTTTGTTTGTTTGTTTTTTAAGACAGGGTTTCTCTGTATAGCTTTGACTGTCATGGAACTCTCTCTGTAGACCAGGATGGCCTGGAACTAATAGAGATCTGCCTGCCTCTGCGGCCTCTGAGTGCTGGGATAAAAGGCGTGCACCACCACTACCTAGCAATAAACGGTTTTTAATGCTAATCTAGCGCTGTCACCAAATCCCAGAAATACTAATGCCTGGCTCGTATTTCTGAAGGCAATGATTATGCTCCTGTCTCTTTCTGAGTCTTATTGTCATAGTTTTAATGGAGGATCAGCATCTTAGTACTCAGCCATCAGTCTTTAGAGGGCTTAGAAGGGAACAACAGGGTAAAGAGAGGGCCCATGGGTACCATACTCTACTCAGTGTCCTTCCCTTTGCAGATCCTGAGAATAACTTCAAGGTACATGGCAGTCAGTGGCATGCTTTCTGCATTCCCAGATGCCTCTGCTGTTCTGACCAGGGGCTGGGTCCTTGCTCCTTTGGAAAGTCTCTTTTGTGAGCGATTGCTTTTATAACCCACGAACTTGAGCATCTCACCAAGGCCGCTTGTTGCTATTCCTTTTGCAGTGTTACCACAAACCACCACCATAAAACAGTGCAAGGGGTTGGGTTAAAAAATTATTCTTTGAACTGTATCTACATGCATGTGTGCTGCGTGCGGTGTGAGTATGGGTGTGCCTGTTTAGTGTGGCATACGATTGCGGGTACTCGAAGAAGCCGGAAGTATTGCATCCCCTGGATGTGGAGTTAGTTACAGGTAGTTGTGAGCCACAGACATGGTGAAAGGGACCGAACTCAGCTCATCCGCAGGAGCAAGGGCGGCAGTTGTGTGCGCTCTTAACCCAGTGGTCTCTACAGCCCCAAAGGAATGGAACTTTTACAACCGGCCAGACCTACATGAGGAATTCAGCCCTGAACATTTAGCATCTGGAATGAGACCAGACACCTTCATCCTTCAAGACAAGGACCCCTCATCTGGAAAATGGTGGCTCCCCTGTCTCCCCTCAGACGCTGGCTGCGCTTGCGTGGGACCCCTTTAAAATAGCGGCACACGGCATAGACAGGAGGACAAACGGGAGCCTGAGCTGGGTTTTCTCGGCTCCTTTGTCATAATTAGTTTACTTGGAATGGCGAAACCTATTCCCTGGAAGCTTCAGCTAGGGCAGATTGCAAAATATCACCTGCTGGAGGCATTGTCCTGGAAGGCACTGGGCCTCGGAAGCACGTTCCATTTGCTACTCTTCTGTTGGCCCTGGATCCTTGTGCGGAATGATTTATATCATTGATTTCAGACTGTTGTTCCCAACAAAGAAGATTGGCCCCGTTTAGCTCTCAGACTTACACGGTCTGCTGAAATTTTGAAATAAATATACACTTGATAATAGTCTACACTCTTAGAATCTACAAAAATAGGTATTGGCTGCAAAAAACAAAAAACAAAAAACCTTTACCCATGGGAGCTGCATATATTTCTAATCCCATAGAGTCCTAAATTATTAGATTTTCACTTTCTTTTGTTTTCCAGAACATAGACTGAGTTTTTGTTTTTGTTTTGTTTTGTTTTGTTTTTAAGGGAAACTGCTAAGCAAGAGAAATACAATCAGCATGGTTCATATTAATAATTATATGTATATATTTAACATTCAAGTTCTATGAATATGTATTTTAATTCACATTTGTTTAAAGAATTATGAATGAGGATTTGTACAACTCTAATTCAATACACAACTTACCGTGACTAGTAGTGGCTATGCTTATGAAGACCTTATAAATAAATGTGAGAGCAATGTAGGTAGCACTAATGTAAGGTTAGGGATGCTAACCTGTGTTATCATTACTGTACCATTGAGTCTGGAGTTGTTTATATTAAAAAACCCAGTTCTGTGTTGTATTTTAAATTTTTCTAAAGCAAATATGAATATATATATATATATATATACATATGTGTGTATGTTTTGTGTATCTGTATGTATAACATAATTGGGGCATTAATTTTAAAAATAACAACTAGAAGTTTACAAAAATATTTATATGAACGACACTCCTGGAAGGAAACTCCATTTCCAACAGTCAAACTTGATGCGCATACTGGTCCCCTGGCATGCTCAGCTCAGAGCCATCTGTCTGGTTGGCACTGTGCCCACTCACAAGGAGTTATGCCAGTTTAATATGATATAGGTGACATCAGAATGAAGGTTTGAGAGAAAAGACAGTGGGCTGAGCTCTGCACCCTCCTTTAATCAGGAACTTTGATGGTTGTCTTTACTAGAACAGGAGATTTGTGTTTAACTTCATGAGCTCTGCATTTCTGAAAACTCCACAGAAAGTTTATTTTCTGTTACTTACGGGAATATTAAAAGCTTGCACAACTGGGAAAAGTTAAGTACTTTATACTAAAACCTAGCACCATCTTGGAACTAATTCTAGCAGTACACACATTCTTGAGTAGGCATTGACGTGTATAACTTATGTGTTTTATGCGAAGGGGCTGCAAAAAGCATCCACTGCTTACATTTTCATTGAGAGCAGTTCTTTTTCTATCAGCTTCATGGCATTTATATGTATACAGCAGTCTTGATACTAACATTTTAATTTTTCTATTCTATTGCTTGGTATCAAAAAACAAAAATTATATTTTGATGCCACTAATTTAGTAACAAGCTTCCTATAACTTTTTCGCAAAATTTTTACCCTGTCAGAATTCATAAAGCTATTTACTGTTCTGATATTTTTTGGCAATCAAGTAATAGATAAATATTTGTGAGAGAAGTCAAATAAATTGGCACTTTTAAAAAAAAAACTATGGATCAAGTCATCTTAAGTTTGAAAAAGTGAAAATATCCATTCTGATATTCTTGGAGCATCATGGAATTCCCATAAGGTTCTATGAACTTCTATTATATCAGCTTATAGATAGATGGCCTGTGTACTTATAAAATGAGAAGCAGCATTGAGGAGGTAGCTCGGTAGGAGGAGAAATTGATCCTAAGCACAAGAACCTGAGTGCAGACCTCCAGCACGTGTGGAAGTCAGGCCCAGTGGTATCACCTAACAATAGCACTGAAGGAGCGGACAGCAGAGAAGACAGACCCTACAGCAGTTCTTCTCAACCTTCCTAATGATAAGATCCTAATGATAAGAACTTAATACAGTTCCTCGTGCCTAATCATAAAATTACTTCCATTGCTACTTTATAACTGTAATTTTGCTGCCATTATGAATCATAATGTAAATATCTATGTTTTTTGATGGTCTTATGTGACCCCTGTGAAAAGTTTATTCAACCCCCCCAGAGGGTCATGACCCACAGGTTGAGAACCACTGTCCTAGAGGTTTCCTGACCAGCCAGTTTAGCGAAAATGGGGAGCTTCAGGTTTAGTTAGAGACCCCGTCCCAAATCCTGAGGTATAGTAATGATAGAGAAATCCACTGTTGACCTCTGATATCTACATGTACATGCAAGTGTAACCACACACAAATACACACACACGCACATATACATGCACACAAATCAAATGAATTTAGGAAAATAGAACACATCTATCAGAATATGTTCTGAATAATATCTATGTATTATTTTCAGATGTTTTATTTGTGAAGAAAATTTATAAGAAAGCTGTATTTGGCAAGGAGCGTTTGGTTTTCAAGGGGTGCATTCAAGCAAGATATTATGAAGAATATCTGAGAATATCTTTTATTTCTGACTTTATAATTTGGGGGCTGGGATTACCTGGTCAGATAAGGACCTCAAAGCACGAGGTGGTGAGGAAGCAACTGTCTTGTCCATCTCGTCTGTTTACTGCGTGTTTGAACACTCACTATGGTCAAGAAGGCTACAATGGTGAACAGAAGGAAAGAACATTTCCTTCAAGTACTCACTCTGGCGGGACAGACTAGATTTCTCCCATGCTGCTCTTTGACCTTGACCTCTTATGCAGGCCTTCTACCCTTCTAGATACCTGCTCAAAAGGAAGTACGTCACCTCAACTGAGGACTGTTCAGGATGCTCCAAGCAACCTGTGCATAGAGACGCAGTTCAGAGTGCAGAAGATTTTGAAACTGTCGTGGTGACAAACTAATGTCATGTAATCTGTTCTGATCTGCTCATCTTTAAACTTCATTACTTGGGGTAATTGTTTCCTTTGCTTTCAGGATAACGTCAACCCCTGCTTCTTCCTAAAGTGGTTGTGAAGATTATATGAAGCATACACAGAGAAGCTAGAGATTAAATTATATATCAAGCAAGGATGGTTTAGGGATGCATTATGATCCTGGTACTTTCCTATTACTTACTCATTGTTGATTTTCATTGAAATTTATCCCAGATTTGAAATCAGATCTGAAAACGAATGCACCCCTTGAAAACCAAATGCTCCTTCCCAAATACAGCTCTTATAAATTACCCTCACAAAGGTCTTAGCTGCTTGCTTTTAAAAAACCAAGTAAAAAACACTAATAAAGCAAAATATGCTAAGTAAGTACTATGAAAAGAAAGCCATACTTCCTGACCGTCGAGATGGCTCAGTGGGTAAACGTTCTTGTCTCACAAGCTGGTGACCTGAGTTCACTCTCTGAATCCTGGGGTGGAAATGACTCCTGACGGTTGTCCTCTAATCTGCAGACTGAGTTGCACAGCACATTGTCTCCCTGTCTGTCTCCCTGTCTCCCTGTCTCCCTGTCTCCCTGTCTCCCTGTCTCCCTCTCTCTCTCTCTCTCTCTCTCTCTCTCTCACACACACACACACACACACACACACAAATGCTTTAAATAAATTTCAAAATCATATATGATAGGTTGGTATGTTATATACACTATCATTTCCCACTTCTCACCTGCATGACTTTTACAGACCTGAAGACAATGTGATGGGAAACATATTAAGGTTGTGCTTACTTTTATTTTAAATATGAAACAATAACAATTTAGGCTTCAGCTTTGTGCATGTCTGTTGAAATGGTTTGAAGTGCAGGATTGGTTTTAGGGACACCTCAGCACTAATGATGCAGAAGACAGTTTGTTTTATTATTTTTTTTTTATTTTTCAAATATACATTGCATAAAGTCCCACCTAAATGAGATCCTGAAGGTGCACCACTTTCCTAATCTGTCATCCACTTTCTCCTGCATGTGATTCTCTTCCTTCATTCTTTCAAGCTGCTCCATACAGATGGCGATGTTCTTTTTGTTCAGGGTCTTAGCACAGGTTGCCCTGTCTGTATTTTTGATGCTTTCTCTATACCATGGCCATTCTTATCCACCAGGAACACATTCTTTGAGCATATAGCATGCACCAGATTCTATTGTTCAACACTCTGACTCTTCCCAGATAAGCCCTGGCACTCTCCCTGGATGATATCTACTCACTGGTGCATTGTTGAATTCAGACAATTCAGTTTAACCTGCTGTAGCAGTGGGAAAGATGCCCTTTCTGTTTTGTGCGTAGTCCTATCATTAAAGCCCATCAGAATGTCCAGGACAAGTAGGCAAGCACAAATATTTGCTAAGTGAAGGAATCTCATTATTTTCATAAAGGATCAGAAACATGAAGGGGGCACCCTTCCTGCAGGCACTAACGAGCAAAATATAAAAGAGAGGGGTCACGGTGGATGGAGTGAGTTCTTGGTTGAATTCATTCATGCATAAACACATCCATCATTTTATCGTGCCTCCTTAGAGTTATACTTCATGATATTGAAAGGTCAAGTTCCTTGACTCTTGGAACATATTATCCAACCGGGTAATGAAGACAGCTAAACACACAAACTCGATGTGTTATCCAGACAACATTCAAACGTCAGACTCAATCCTACAAGAGCACTTCCTAGTGCAGTTGAAGGGAGTACACAACCATTGTGCAATAGTGGTAGGGAGCTTTAAGAAAAGAGATGCTATTTGAGCAGATGCTTTAAGAGTGTGTGAGGTGTAGCTAGAGTTTTCCTGCCGTGCCCACAGTCAGGACAAATCTCCGCCACCCGCCAGTCTCCAGCTCCCAAGTCCCGCCAGTCTCCGAGCCCACTTATAAAATAAACACACAGACGCTTACATTATTTAAACTGCTTGGCCATTAGCTCAGGCCTATCATTGTCTAGCTCTTACTCTTATATTTAGCCCATTTCTATTAATCTCTACTTTGCCACGTGGCTCGTGGGTTACCGGTACCTTACATCTTCCTTCTCCTGGCCGCGGCTCTAGCCAGTCTCCCCTCTACCTTCCTGTTCCCTCAATTCTCCTCTCTGTTAGTCCCGCCTATACTTCCTGTCTGGCTACCGGCCAATCAGCGCTTTATTGATACAGAGTGATATCCACAGCAGTGAGGCAGTGGTACTGTCCTAATGAAAACCCTGGTCATTAGCCTTGTGTTTACCTTTGACCATGGCAAGATAACTGGATTCTTTCTTTTCTGGTACTAAACAGAAAATACAAGGACTGTGAGGAATCCATCTAATTCCCCTGGGCCATATATATATATATATATATATATATATATATATATATATGTGTGTGTGTGTGTGTGTGTGTGTGTGTGTGTGTGTGTGTGTGTAAATGGGTAGGGATACAGATCTTAGGCTAAAGGGTAGTTCCTTCAGGCTGTGTTGTGAAGACATGTCATAGCTTCAGAATACTTGGGGGATGAAAAGAGGAAGAGAATCAATCAAATAAGGAGAAAAAATGGAGCAGACTATGCTCATCCACCCTTAACTAGACCCGGACTACTGACATGTGGCTACCGAATATATAAGAAGATCCCAACAGCATGTTGAATTAGCTAAGTCAGATAAGGGCATCAGTAGATTCATCCACTATCATTACACAGGTCACTTCAGGGACTTATCCACATCTTTTGAATTATGGTCATAAAGTGCATTCTAAATACATTGTCTTGAATATGAAGAAAATTTTAATTTGTATTTAGATTTTCATTTTTAATTACACAGGTGACTGCTTAAGTATTCCCATTAATACAGGAAATGAAAATGTTTACTTAATAATTTGAAATTAATCGTTGTTTTATAAACAGACCAAACGAGCCTTTTGTAATCCATTTTTAGAGCAGTGCGTATGCAGTTGGGCCAATGCTGAGTTATCTGACTCCAACTTATAGGTGTAATATGCACTGAGAGTAAGTGATGGGTGTGCTATAAATTTGCAGATAAAATGCCTTTAGACATTGCTCTAACAAGACTTGCATGCTATTAGTATTCTCCCAGGGATCAATTTTAAAAGTTGTAACATAATAAAAAATGGTTGGACTGTATTTCCCTACAGCTTTCATTTTATTATGTTGCATGAAATATGCCTTTATTGGCTATAGCATTACTGGAAGTAAAATATACTGGGTACTGAAAAATTCTGTCACTTTGTATTAGCTGTAAATTATCGACTAGTATAAACCCTAATTTCATTTGTCACATTCTGTTGCCTTGCTGCTCTTCCCTGTTCCCATTCTGTCATTCTGGCAGGCCCGCGCTGCCCCAGGTATCACGGCATCGCCATCTGCACCCGACATCTGTCTCTCTATTGATCACACGGGTTTAGCACTTGATCAAACAGAGCACAACAGAATACATCTCTTTTTGCAATACTGCCAATGCCAACTGCTGCACAGAATCTACTACAAAAGCCTTCCTTACCTAGTTCAGAAGCTGCATTTGTGAGGCTCGGCTTTGCTCTGAAACTCAGTGTTTCCTCTATTTTCTTTTACACTGGGCAAGAGTTACATTACCATAAATCCAGTCAGTATATATTTGAGAATTAACCAGACTAAATGAGGAAAATAGAGAGCAGGGTAGTTAGGGAAATAATGCATGCTGGTTAAGCCTACCTATGTACATGTCCTATGTCCTTGTTTCTCCTTTATTTGTTCAAGAATGTTTGTGACTACATAAAACCTTTGTTGGCCCAGAGGAAACAAATGCTCCATGTTGGCTTGTCGTGTTTATGTGATTTAGATTCACCTGCATTTCACCTCGTGGGGCAGCCCCTGAGAAGTCTATGGAAGCAATCAGAGATTCCTAGTTAGCTGCAGGGAGAAACAAGGTATTTTCCAAAGGGCTGCAGAGGTTTTACCTGTGTGGCTTTCAGTCACCTTAAGGAGGGACCACATGCACAGTCGTGAAAACCAGTGCCAAGATGTTGCAGTAAACAAGCAACACAATGGGAAGATAAGGCTATGGGGAGATATTCAAGGAAGGTAAAAACCAGAACGGCAGCATTTCTGCTTCCCAGGAACACAATAGTAGGATTAAGGTCTGCAGTTATTTTGTTTTCATATTTTTGCACTTTCCACCGGGAGACAAATTGTTTCCAGAGAGAATATCTTACACTCACTGTGTAAACAAATAAATAAAAATGCTCTTAAATTTTTAAGACTGATAGCTGTATCATGTTTAAAACCTATTCAATATCTTACCAGCCAGAGATTGCATACCTTATTTATAGCCTCACAAATTACCTTGGGGGAAGGGGGACAGAGCAAAAGGTTCTGCATTAAAAATGATCAAGTTTTTTTTCTTTTAATTTTAACTGAATCATGGTGGTTATAAAATTAGAAACCACTGTTTTAAATAAAGAGGCAGTATTAGTTATAACACAAGACTAGTGGGTTCTATGTATTATTCATAAGGTGTTTTGTCGCCAAATACATTAGAGTATATAGTGGTACCAACAAATTAATATTTTAGCGCTAATTGAAATTGTTCTTCCCACAAAGATTAAGCCTTTTCTACCCACCACACTTCAGTCATTAATGCCTTTTAATGCCTTGTCGAAATGATGTCTGACATTAATACAAAGCTATATTAAAGCGGTCAAATGACCAGTTCTTTTGTGATGTATTCTATATGATCACACACTGGGTCAGAGTGGGCAGGATGCATGAAGTGGTATCAAGTGGAAGCTAATTAAAATATATCCTTTATAGAACTTTACAGAAAAAAGGGACCGGCAATCATCAGAAGGTATTCTGAAAATGGCCTTTTTGAAAGGCTGGTAGCATGCTTTCTTTTTTCTCGTGTAAGGGTAATTTTTGACATAAAGGTTTTATTGTAGACTCAAACCTTCAGCTGGAAAATAATTTTTTACTGTGTCAATAAAATCGTAAGAAGACTTTCAAATGCTTTTTAAATATAATTTTTATTTCCTAGGAAATCATGTTTCGTTTTCTAAACAAAGGTTTTCAGTATTTGCTACCTTCCCTTCCAACTAAATTCCTGAAACAATGTTAGTAGTTCTTTGCCTGCGCTGTTGCTGCATTGCGACACCACACACACATACACACACACACATGCACACGCACATGCACAAGCACCACACACACACACACACACACACACATGTGCACACACATGCACACACACACACCACACACACACACACACACACACACACACACATTCTCCAGACTGTCACAAAATGCAGAAGAGATTTTCAGCTTGTATCTATAAATGACTTTTTTGCTCCCTATAAAACTCTTCCTCACAGTAGGTCAGCCACAGCCAGGGCCAATTTTACAACAGTCATGTTTGAGCTTACAAAACATGTCCTGGCATTGTTCTCTGTTATCCTCAGACACAACTGTGTTAAGAAAAACAAAACAAAACAAAATCCTGAAAATGTACTTTACCTCCATCAAATTAAAAAATAAATTAGTCACTACCGCTTTTCTCTTCATAATCCTTACTTGCTGTACTGCCTTTGAGAAATTAGATGGATTGATCAAGGCAGACCATAGAAGAAGAAACTGAGGCACAATGTTCATTTTTAGACACCAGTCTCAGACAAAGACTTGGCTGCTGATGTTCATTGAGAGAATTTTTATTGATGTAGTTTCATCTTGAACTTTCCATCTCTACGAGGTGTCTCAGAGCACAGAAGTCTGGACCCACTACTCCCTGATTTCTGGGATAAAGCACACATGTATGAAGGAATAATTCTACTTCTTTTGCTGCACATACTCAAGATAGCAGATCTGAGCAATTCTTTGAAAAGCCCTTTGACTACAGACACACAATTCAGTATTTGCTTGTAAATGAATTAACTCACTGATAGAAGGAAACAACTCAACTGCCTTTCCCCCATTATAATGTGCAACGTTGCTTGATTCCAGCTGTAGATTTTGCACTAAAAATATTTTGAATGGTTTAATTAAACAAATCTACTCCTAACAACAACAACAACAACAACAACAACAACAACAAAGTGAATCTTATGTGTCTAAATTTGTGATCTTTATGTCTATTTATGTCTATAGTAGTGATAGGAAATTCAACTGCATATGATAACTTCCTTTACTATAGTAATGGCAGAGTAATGCATCAAGCAAGTGGTGTTCACAAACATTTAGGAAAGACAAATTAAAATTATAAAAATATCTTTCCTTAAGTAGCACATGAGAAATGCTCACAAGGTCAAGACCATACTTAGGGTAAATACTCAACCTGCCGGAGCAAACCCAATTAACTTGAAAATTACCCAATTAACTAAGAGTGATTATTCAACATGAGTCGTAATTAAAGTATTATTGTTATTTCTATATGTAGTTATATTTGTCCTGCTACTTTATAATGGAAACGTATTGTTACTGTTACTGTATGACAGAGTACTAAATATATTGATCACTAAGAATGATGTGAAGTTGGGCTTTGAATTTTTAAATGTTGAGACTGGTAAATAAAACTATCAAATACTAATTTTGTTAAATGTACTTTGAAGTTACTAATTACTTCAGGGATTTGGGGTCCATCATCTGTAGTTTAGAAGATGAAGCATCTTATTCTTATCCACACGTTTGTTTTTCTCATGTAGTATGTGCCATAGTTATACAGACCTCCAGTAGTAACCCGAATTCTAAAGGAATCGGAGAGAGGTCTGTAAAGCCAAAGACTCTTGTCAAGAGAAGGTTCAATCATCGTTGATGGATAAGAGGTCAGGTATGTGAACTGGTGGAGGTACCAGAGGAACTGTCCACAGATGGGCTCTGTGCATAAAGCTCATCCCTTCCTCTCTTTTTCTTCCTCCCTCCATCCCTCCTTCCCTCTTTCTCTCCATTCCTCTTTCCTTTTTAAAAACAGAATCTATCTCAATAGATATCCTAGGCTGAGGTGCCTTGGCATTTAGAACCCTCCTGCCTCAGTATCTTGAGTGCTCAGTTTGTGGATGGCAGGGCCATTCTATGACAACAGCCTTCCTAGTGTGGTTTCAGTGGTCTTTGGTGTCCAAGCACTGAAAGTCAGACTTTTATGTCACAAAATGTATCATTAGAACTTAAACTCCTGATCTCTAAAACCCAGGCTTTGAATCCCCAGCAGACCATTAGGTAAGAGCACCTGGCCTGGTAGAGATCACAGCTAATTCCAGGTATCTTACAGCCTTCCTGTTTGCTTTGCCAATGAGAAGCCCTGAGAGAGGAGCACTCAGGTGTGTTGGAGATGATCCCAATACATTCAGAAATTACTTATCTACCAAGATCATGCCATGCTTGTTGAGTGAATATAGTAAAAAGGTTTTGTGCTGCCCCCAGCAATTATGTCAAGAGAAAACTCTTCTCAGGTGGTTTATAAAACTTGTAAAAATGGTCTAATAAAATTCTGAAGCATCAACATTTTATATCTTAGATTTACCCAAGTGTTCAAGACAAAAGGGTTTTCCAGATTCAAATGCCTATAAAGAGAGGAAAAACAATATTTGGACAATTATATAGAGGGTTTATGACTGTCACCAGATGGACTGAGAAGGGAAGGGCTAGGAGCACAGGTGATGTGTGTATGTACCTGAGATGACTCCTAAAGTTCATCCAGGCACAGTGACTAATTATTAAAACAGAACAAGGGCTGTTTGCCTATTCTATATAGATACGCTAAATCATAAACTAAGCAGAATTTAAATGCTCTGCACTGACAGGAGGGGGAAAATATGTACATGAGCTTTAAAATATGCATGTAGTCACCACAAACAACCAACTGTTTCCTGTTTATGACAAAGGAGTAAATAATCCATTGATCTGGCAGCGGGGCACCTGCTTTGCAACCAGCTCCATATCAGTAGTCCCTGAACCCTCATTATTTTTCCTCAATTAAAGTTCATAGTCTCAGAAAGTCTGTGCTGAGCAGATGTACAACTGTTCTTGACGACGGAACACAGAAGAATCACAAATTTAGAAAACTACTGCCATTTCATAAACCCCAGAATCACATCATTTGTTGTGGGTAAAAAACATTACAAACAGTATGTCTCTTTTATGGGCTGAGAAGCCGGCACATTACAGAAAAGAATATTAAAGTTCAAAACTGTCACATGAGCAGTACATTATGAATACAGTAATGCATTTTTTTATGATTCAAATAATGGTTACTGAAATGAAAAAAATAAAGTCTTCAGTGGGTTATAATGTAAAAATTGTGACTGAGAATTAGACAAAATTGGAAATATGAGAAAAACCACACACAAAGTAATGATCTAGAGAGAACTACAAAAATGCAATAACAAATGCATTTCAGAAATACGGATATACGGATGTTACTTTCATTTTCATCCTTTGCATAATTTTGAGTCCTATGAGCACTGATCATTAAAGCAAGCCATTTAAAAACTAAGTGCAGAAAAGATCTAGCTTCAAATAAAACCGAGAGACACTTGGCTGAAGAACTTAAGAAAAAAATCTACCTAAGGTTAAATACCACAGCATCATCCATTTAAAAAGCTGCATAAATACAGCTTCCATCATTCATAAACCTCCCTTTGTGTTTAAGAAAATGAGGAGGGAAGGTAAACGGCCATGGAGATGGTTATTTCCATTTTACTTTCTAAATGTTATCTCATTGAGACATTGGAAACCACATTTTGCAGTAAATATGATGAAGTTTCTCTACATTTTGTAGCCCCTTCTCCTCCAAGCATCATTCTGACTGCACAGTGTGTGTTTCATGGACTGTGGCACACTGCAAGTCTTGAGGTCAGAGTGTATGCTTACAGCATCCATGGCTACACCTGTCCCTTTGCTTTTCCAGGGAGGAGTGTCTTATTGTTTGATGCTGTTTCACACACCCTTTCCAATATGACCTAAAGTTTTCCTACTACCAAGAAGGTCACTACACCTACCGATTAAGAGAAATATTTTATTGTTTAGACTCTGTTATCATTGTTGTTACTAATTTAATTATGGGGCACAATATGATGGTTTGTTGGCCAAACAGACCCTTGAAAGCCATTTCCATTTTTCTCTGTAATCCTGACACCATTTGTGAAGACAGGCATACATCAGCACTGAGCATTAGTCAAAACATTTAAAACCTTACAGTGTGATTAGTGGTTGGGAAGTATTTTCAGTCTTTACATTCTCTTACTATTTTATTTCTCGTTAATCCAGGGGGATCTCGGGAAGCCTGAGAGGAAAAGCTGTCTTGCTTTTGCTTAGAAGTCTACATGCTGCACTGTAATTCGGTCATGAGCTGCCTGGCTAAGAACACGTTTTCCTGAAGACAAAGAGTAGTGTTAAAATACCCTGGTGCTGAGAGCCAAAGCTCCCTAGCGCTGTCCCAGTGTAAGCCTGCTTTCAGGAAAATCCTGTCTGTATGTTTGCCCCCAAACTGGACTTCTTGTATTTACTTTTAAGACCTCACAGCTGCTTCTAACATGCATTCTACCAGTGTCCCTTTTGGCAATGTTGAGTGAGTTGTGAGCATTATTCTTGTTCATTTCCCACCATTAAAAACAGTGCAAAGTATATCAACTTATGAAACATCATAAAAATTGACATGTGAAGGAGGATGTGGGGTGAAAATATATAATGTTGCAAGTAACCCCAATAACACGAAAGACTAATTTTTCAACACATACCTAAGATATATGCCTATTGAAAATGTTTTAAAGATATTTATATTAATATAGTTCATTAACTGTGGATAATATTATTTTGAAAATGGAAAATGGTAACACAATTATGCCTACTAGTTCTAAAATTAGAAAAAGATACCTTTCCATATAGATTGTTGGTAATTTTTTTTAATTACTGACTTAATAAAGCAATTTTGATGCAGCTGAAATAGATATGTGAGTAGTTGAAAGTATGATGCTGGAGATGGCTGGGTTTCTGCAGACAGGTAGATATAACAAAGAAAAATGCCTGTGTATATCATTGTAGGACTGTCAGTAGGTACACAAGTTGCCTAGACTACTTCAGACAGCTTCTGAATCATAAAGTACAGATATAATTTGGTCTACGAGGACTTTTACGGATTTCAATAAAATGGCATGAAGTCTTGAACTTAGTATGGAGTAAATATTAATCTCAGTTATCCTTCCTTGTTTTGGATAAAACACCAACAAATGCAAACGTGTCGTCTTTGGTTTTCCGACTTCCCACCCACTGTTATGGCCCAGCACAAATCTTACAAACTCTTGATTTTTCTCCCTAAAGTATTTGATATGCCCACTCAAATTTTCTGCTGTTGGCCTTGATTCTAGGTTGGCAATGTCTAGAGATGGCAGTACATCATATTCCTGGCAAGCCAGAGTCCTCCTTTCTGCTCTTTGCTAGTCTTCCTTCCTTCCTTTTTTTCCTTCTTCTTATTCTCCCTCCCTCCCTCTCAGCTCTCCTTCTTCCTTTTCTTGTCTCCTTCCATTCCCCCTTCTCTCTTACTCCTGTCTGTGGTAAAAAGCAGGCTGTCTCTTCCAGGAAACAGTCTTTCTGCCAGGCACAGAGAGCAGGAAGAACCGTTTAAGTGTTCTCCAAGGCAAGCAGGCGCTCAGGCTTCTCAAGGGAGAAAGATGGAAGGTAGGTGGGCACTCAGGGAGGAGCTGATACAGGTTCCCAGGAAACAGCTTCTCCTTTGACCCTCAAATTTACGTTTGATAAAGGGGTGCTATTTATTAGGCTTGTTTAAAGAAATAGTTCTCAATGTTCATAGTGTGCCCGAGAAACTTCGCTTCTATTGTTTCTTCCGAAATCTCTGTTCATTTTCCTGGAGATATGTCCTGTCTGATAGTTTTGCCTTCTGTATACCACAGAGATACATACAAAAAAAGTTCCCATTTTATATTTTAGCTTTAAAAATTATTAGGAATAATTTTAATATTCTCTTTCAAAACCCCAAAATTCGTTTCTCCATTTTGCACTTTTTAACTTGACAAGTATAGAAAGGCTTGTGCTCTCTAATTTTGCCTTACCCTTACCTAATACTAGCACTAAAACTAATCCTCACTGGAAAAGAGACCAAAGGAAAAGGAGGTGACACTGACTGTTAGTGATGATCAGAGAAGCCCAGTGTGTGTAAAAAGCCAGTATGCCTTATCCGGGCCAACTGGGCCTGTCAGCTCCTGTTGGTACTGTCTCCTTGGTTTTTAAGTGGTTCACTGTCAAGAAAATAAAGGTTTACCAGGTTAAACATTGCTTCCTTAAATGATGAAGTCCTGGGAATCTTTTAAAATTAACTTACTCCTTTTGGCTGGTTGTTTAGGTAAAACTGGCAGTTCTATCAAGGCATCATGCTATAGCAGCTGAGTGTAAAATGATCACGTGACAGTTACTAATGCAAGCAAAATGGTGACATTGGCTTAGTATTCAAATTGTCAAGAACCTCAACATTACATTAAAAATAGCAAGCAATTTCAAAGAAATCCTCTACTTGGAAAAGTCTTCTCATTAGAGTCAGGCAAGAAATGTATCACAAAAATAAAACAAAGGGTTCACAGAAACAGCTCATTCGTTTTCCAAAAGACCCTCAGCATTTTGTGTTTGCTGTCAAAACAACCAAACAAACAAGATGCAAGAACCAAATCAAACAACAACAACAACAACAACCCAAATGCAGAGACTACAAATGTAAGAGTAATTAAGTCATGCTGTACAGCGCTGCAGAAATTTAGCTTGCGCAATAAGGAATGCATCAACAGTCACACTTTGGCCAAGTGTTAAACTAGCAAACAAAACACACGCTTTTTCAGACTTAAAATTATTTAAAATTATTATGCTTGGTCTAGAGCTTTCCTTTACAATGACCAGGATTGCTTAAAACACTTAACTGCCTATCCCTTCTATTATTATAAATAATTTTAGAAAAATATCACCTAAGTAATTAAACCTAAGAGAACATCCAAATTGTCTTGATAGCTATGCCTTTATCCCTCCCATGTTTATCACTGGCATTGTGTGTCCTCTGTTTCACAACCAGTAGGTACACACTAATAACCAGAGATCATCTCATATAAAGTTTACAGAAATTGTATTCAAGCACAAATATATTGTTGCTACATTGTGATCAGTGACAGAGAAAACATCATCCCCCGCCCCCCCAATCCAAATGCCTCCATGCTACTGCCAAGCTGCAGCACTGAAGTACACTGAGCAAGTCGAGTGTCATTTAAACTTGCCAACTGCTAAAGGAACTCAAACAAAATATTAAGCCACCCTGCATCTGTGTGAATGTGTGAATTGGTTCTACTGAGAAACTCTATTTTCTGCTCTGCAGTACTAATGCCTGATGCAAGAGGTCTAAGGATTTCTTCAGCATCACCTCCTTTGCACCAGTGTTACCACACTGGTATATTTAACAGAGACATTTACATGCTTTGCATTTTAAGTGCCTTGAAACTCTAAGCAGAGAGCTTGCACATTTCCGCCGCACCATCAGATGTAATGAGTTATGGTACTATCGGCATGTTGATAAGCTATAGCCCAAAGAAGAACAAGAAGGAAGTATAAAAAATATGGCCAGAGGATGGGATAAAATTATCAGCTAGTGTGTTTTCCTGTTTGGTTTTAATCTACATTTAATTAAATTCTTATCTTCTGTGTACTTATGGTCGCATTTGAATGGCGAGACTGCATTCATTATGAATGGTAAAACTTAACTCAGAGAACATTACATGTGGCTTCTTTAAAAAAGAGAAAGAGAAAAGCGTTGTCTTTATTCTGTGCTCTCAGGCCTCATAAATGGGGCGGGGGGGGGGGGGGAACCAAACTCTCTCTTAGGTCAAGTGCTGTAGCACTTAACCTTTGGGTTAACTGACTGAGAAATTTGGGTTTAGCTAAAAAATTTAATCCTACTTTTTTTATTTTTGCAATTTGTAAATGTTGTTATCAAATCCCGAGGCTGAACAGAGCTGGCAGAGGCAGGCAATGAAGTGCGTTAAGGAAATGCCTTCTCCATTCTCAAAACTGGAGATGATAACAGGAAGTTTTTATTAGTATTGCAAAACGTGTGCATTAGTCTGCATCCTTAATTATTAAAACCATTGCATCCCCTTGTCTTTATATGCTGAACTAAAAAATACTTTAATTGCCATTTAAAGGTTCCTCCCACCGCCATCATGGACCCTTTGAGCTCATTCAAGCATTCATATATTTCAAAGAAAACTAAAATGTTTTGTACGTCACATTAATGTTGTAGGAGAGGAAAGGCAAATAGAGGCCACACTATTCAGCTAACACTTGGAGTGGGAACAACAAATGTGATGTCTTTGGGGTGACGAAGTGGGTATGACAGTCACTGGAGGGACACAGAGGCAACATGTTTTTCAGTTTATCTTGTGGACGTATTGCTGAGCAACTGGGGTCTGAAATGGGATTCTTTGTTCCCACTGACCGAAAGTCATCAAAAACATCAACAAGAAGAACAAGGGGGAAAAAATAAAACATAAACCTTATCTGATAACTTTGAAAGATTTTTTCATAAATATCTACCAAAATAACACAAAGCTATCACTTTTATATTTGTAAAATGTATTTATTTAGCTCTGCAGTGTGAGAGATTGGACCAAATGCATATGGCATACTAACCTAGGGCTTCTACCACTGAATATGGCACTTACATAGGGTTTTTTTTTTTTATGAGCAAACACTGTGTCTAATACCTGTATGCCAATGAGACAAGAACATTTCAGATGTCATCGGACTACAACTGGATAATATTAACATTACCATTCAAACACTTGACTTTGGATAGTTTTGACTAATTAGTTGCAATTACCAGTGGTTTATTTCATCCAAATAATCCCTGTCACAAATAACTCAGGACTAATGTATCATTCTACATCAACAGTTTTGCTTTGAAAGGAGCTGTAAAATCCCCAGAATTTGGCCCAGAAGTCTTTATGTTGGCCTGCTAGAGAATAACTTTGCTCATAATACACTGCAAGGACTATCTAATAGGCCAAGATGCATAGGGAGACTCCGAATGATAGAAAGACTTTCAGGCAACATACATAACAATTTCTAAGTCTTAGCACTGTTATTTTACAGAGCACTCATCCTGCTCAGTAGATGGAATTGCTGTTCTTCTGTGCATAATTGGACATAAAATCACAACTGGGATGATTTTTTTTAAAATATGACAATCTTGCAACATTAAGCCTTTTAAAAAGTATTCTTCTCTGGGCTAAGCATGCTAAAATATTCATAACAAGCTATAAAGTTGAGGGAATAAAACATACCCTATTATGAGAAGTTATTATTCATAACCATGTTTTTTATAATGTATAACAATACTTTCAAATAAAATTGGTATGTGTTTTGTCTTAATAATTATTATTATATTCTCAAGAGTACTTTTGTATATATCCTCAAGTGTGGTTACAATATTTATTTTTATCTTAGCAAATCCATGCAGGAGATGTATTGATGCACACATACTAATAAGAAGATATGTGTGCTGCTTTTACTTAAAGAACTGAAGGTTCAAGATATTAAGCATAACATAACATCCAGTTCAGCAAACACCTCTGACAAATGTTAAGTGGACTGCACTTCCTCACAGGCAGCCCTCAGAAGTCTTCCTCAGATGGAGATGAGATGCCGTCTCTTCATAGGAGTAAACCATAGCAGGCCAGTATTGTAATACTGTTTGCTAGGGGTTATTGAGTATAACGATACATTGAAAACAGGGGAGCTGACGTGTAGGGGTATGACATTCAAGTCAGATATGAGGAGTAAGATGTAATGATGTGGTTCTTTTTTTTATTTTAGTTTTTTTTTTTTTTTTATTTTACAATACCATTCAGTTCTACATATCAGCCCCGGATTCCCTTGTTCTCCCCCCTCCCGCCCCCTTCCCCTTCCCCCCAGCCCACCTCCCATTCCCACCTCCTCCAGGGCAAAGCCTCCCCCCGAGGACTGAGATCAACTTGGTAGACTCAGTCCAGGCAGGGCCAGTCCCCTCCTCCCAGGCCGAGCCAAGCGACCCTGCATAAGTCCCAGGTTTCAAATAGCCAACTCATGCAATGAGCACAGGACCCGGTCCCACTGCCTGGATGCCTCCCAAACAGATCAAGCCAATCAACTGTCTCACCCATTCAGAGGGCCTGATCCAGTTGGGGACCCTCAGCCATTGGTTCATAGTTCATGTGTTTCCATTCATTTGGCTATTTGTCCCTGTGCTTTATCCAACCTTGGTCTCAACAATTCTCGCTCATATAGACCCTCCTCTTTCTCGCTAATTGGACTCCTGGAGCTCCGCCCGGGGCCTAGCTGTGGATCTCTGCTTCCAGATCCCTCAGTCATTGGATGGGGTTTCTAGCACGACAATTAGGGTGTTTGGCCATCCCATCACCAGATTGGGTCAGTTTGGGCTGTCTCTCGACCATTGCCAGCAGTCTATTGTGGGGGAAAGACACGGGGATTGCCCAATGATGGAGAAATGGATGAGATCTTCATGAACAGCCTGGTCATAAGTGGGGGAAATGAAGGGCGAGGGTCAAGGGAAAGAGAGCTTGGGTGAGCGGGAGACCCCAGCTGGATCAACAACAGAGAGGGAGAACAAGGAATAGGAGACCATGATAAATGAAGACCACATGAGAATAGGAAGAAGCAAAGTATTAGAGAGGCCCACAGAAATCCACAAAGATGTGGTTCTTAATAAGTTTTAGACTGGGAACTTCCCCAGCACACAGAAAGCCCACTACCTATAGTGGGACACCTTGCACAGCCTCAATGCAGTGGGGAGGGGCTTGGTTCTGCCTCAACTGAATGTACCAGGCCCTGCCAACTCCCCATGGGAGGCCTTACCTTGTCGGAGGAGGAAATGGGGGCCACGTTGAGGGGAGAAGTCTGGGGGGGTTGGAGGAGGGAAGAGATGGGGATCTGTGGTTAATATGTAAAATGAATAAAAAATTTCTTTTTAATAAAAAAAGAAAAAAAATAGACTTTAGACTGGTCTCTGGGAGGAATTTGGAAACGTTTGGTCTTGCGGGCCACAAGAATTTGTTATAGAGATTCAGCTGGATATTAAAGCTATACCTGGAAATTTCAAAGTATTTTTCTTTGGAAAGTCATTTATTATGAAATATTTGATGTTAGCCAGTTTTTAATATTTCAGCTGTCTTCTGCTATGAAATTCTTGTGTGCCCTAATACTATAGACCATTTGGCAAACAGCTAAGCTCAGACCCTGTTCCATTAGGACTAACTCCCCCGCTGAGCCTAGAGACAAGCAGGCTCCTAGATGTTTTGTTTCTTGTGCAAATGAAGCCCAGACCATCCTTTCCTTCATGTCTAGGGCCATAGCAGAGAGACTGACTAAGGACAACAGGGCTTTTTGCATAACCAGGGGCAGTAAGGACTGCAGTGGAATTCCAGAGGTGGACATAGAACCGCATGGCCTGAGAGAAGAGAAGACAGAGGTTCAGGAGAGGGCAAAGCAGATCTCTTGTGGGGCTTATCAGGGCCAGGGGTAAGGAGCCAAGAAGGATAGATGGAGGACCAAGGAACAGAAGAAGAAGATCAGATGAAAAGCACAGGAGCTTACTAAAACTATGAGGACAGGAAAAGTGGGCACAGAGAGGAGCTGAATGTAAGGACACAGTTGAAACTGTGTAGATAGAATTGACCTAGAAGAATAAACAGGAATCCAGGCTTGGTGTGTCCTGCTAGATATCTGCAGAGGTGCTCACTCTCACAGTTACTAAAGAACTTCCTAATATCAGCAAGGAGCTGCTGTCTCCCCGGGACTTTGGACTTTGTTACCCTTGAATATCAGTAAAAATTGACATAGCATCTCCTTGTGACTGCCTTAGCCCTACACTTGGCATGCTCTCCTGGTATCTGCCTCACTGGACATTCCTTAGTTTCCCTAGTTCAGTCCTTCCTATGGACCTATCTATTACTCTTCTGCTTTGTCTTGCCCAGCCTCTGTGAGTTACTTTGCTTCCCAATGTGCTTTGAAGATGTCTACATTACCTTTTCCTTGATCTTCTCTAGACGGTCTTAAATATCCCTTTCTCAGGTAGGTCTGCTTTCTGGATACGATCAGAGACTGCAAATGGCTTTCTTGTTTTATTTTCCTTTCTGCATTATTTTTCTCTATAACATTTCTTGCTGTTTACCATATTTGCGTCAAGAGCATTTATTTACTTATCATCTCCCCCTTACAGAATATCCCCCCAAAGGGAAACACATTTGCTTGCGGCTGTGTTTGGTGCTTTGGGTAATGTCTTGCTTATGGTATGCATGAAGCAAGTGTTTATTAAATAAAGAACCAAAGCAGAGCAATACTCTTAACTTTTTATTGTCTCATATATTTTATAATACAAATAAATTGTTTTCTATTTTCCATGACCTTAATTATACTTGTATAATAATTTGCTAGTGTTCTGGTATTTTAGAAATATAAAATCAGACACCCATAATTTAAGCTAATTTTACAGCATTATTTAGCTTTAGGACGTATTTCTGTGCAATGAATACAATTTACCATCATCTTTTTCCTGCTTTAGTCTTCACATTGCATTAAAAGAAGCACTACTGTGCCATTGGTAACAGTAACACAAAGCTCTCAATATATAGATTAATTCCTTTTGTGTCTTTCTTCCTCCTATGTGTGTTATTTAGCCTTGTTAGAAGAGAAGGAAGGAGGCAAAAGTGTGTCTGTGGAATACTTTATTTTCAATTAAACAGATCCAGGTGAGGTGGAAGGCTCAGTGTTGTGCAATGGCTGCTATTTCTGATTTTGACTTTGACTGTCTAGGAAGCCTGGGATGAAATTCAGATACGCACACAATAGGATGTGTGCGGCTTGCTTGGTAGTCGGGAGCAACTGTTCAGCCAGAGTCTAGCTGCCTGAATTTACCTCGGCTGCGACACACGCTCAAGGAACTAAAATCTCCCAAACAGCAGTTTCTGGGTTTAGATGAGAATATGTGGAAGTGGAATTATAAAGGAAAATGCAAAACTCCAACCTTTCCTAGAATAGCTCCGAGAGCCGACATGTGACATCTGTATTGGGAATGTCCTTACAATCACCTGAACTTTGTTGTTTTCATCTGTTTGTCCAACTGCTAACAGGCTGGCTACAAAGCACTCTTAAGGAGACTTGGAAGAAGCTGTTAAAAGCATTTTCCCCCCTCCCCAAAGAAAACCAGAGGAATTCCTGCCATTCAAACATCATACATACTTTAATGATTGCTGGGAATGTTGATATGTTTCATCAATCAAACATGCAATCAAAGAAGACTATGATCACATTTCATATTCTTGGACTAGAATTATTATTATTTGAATGTTTTAAAAACTGAGGCTTTTGCTACCATATACAAGTTTTCTTTATTTTCTCCCTGAAAGCGACGGCAAGCGTATGAGAATTTGAAACAGGCATTGGCTTACAAAAATGATCAAAGGGTATCATGGAAGCTAACCTATTCTTTAAGGATATGGTATTTAGTTATTTTTACTTATTTTTGACCCTTCACCTCCTGTTGTTGGCAGAGTGTTTGTGGCACACACGCATTTTCTTTGCTAATCCAATGTGACCTGAAAGCAGCTGATCAGACTATACCCATGGGACAAAACTAAGTAAGAGCACATGGGATCCAGGCAGAGAGCTGAGGCACTTGGTAGCAGTCAAGTCAAAGCGTCATGGTGAAATGCACACCTTTCATGGATTCTAACTCACTTTTTAAAGCAAATTATCTCCCCTCTTGAAATGTATACCAACATTTCTATTTCGCTACCTTATAGTTCTTTTGTTTTGTTTTTAATAGTTGCTTAGCTGTGTTCTGGAATACAGCTGGCTTATATGGATATGTGAAATATTGCAATTTTTGTTCACAACACAGCACCTTCTAAACAGAAGTTAACATTTAAATGATCTGAGCAGGACTTCCACCTCAGGGGAGACAAAAATTTTTGGTGAGCCCATGTTTGGGGTTATCCAACAAAAACTGCTTCCATCATGCTCAAATTTGTTTCCAATAAGATCAAGGTCTGCAGGTATACAAATAGGCACCATGACGGCTTTGGCCTCCAGATTGACTCCTTTTGATCGTGTCTTCAAAAGACTAATGATAGTATTACCAAAATAGATGGTCCAAGGATTACAGTGATGCTGACCAGTCAGAATAGACCTCTACAGGTGGAGCTTCTGTTTCTGCCCTGATTGGTGGTTTCTCAAGGAACCATCCAGAGACAGGAAGAAGCAAAATACTAGGTAAAATGAAATGCGAGCATTAGATGAGGTAGTTGTCTATCTGTAGCCAAAGAACTTCACTGGAGGGGTTAAATAGATGCTGTACGCTATCAGTGACATCCAAAATGATGTGCTCAGTTGTCTGGACAGTGAAGCCCAGAGAATGGACAATAGCTAAGACCATGTGGCAACTGATAAGTAATAATTGCTACTGCTAATAATTTGGAGTCCCTCTTTCCTTGACAAAACACATAGATAATTTGAGATGGAATCATCAAGTTTTGTTTAGATTGCCATGTATCCTCACTCCTTTTTCTACTATGTCTGGTAATATGCATCTAAAAGTCATAGAGGGAAGTACATAGATCCAAAACCACCTTAAAATAAATGGAAAATCATGTATTCATGTGTACACATTTTAGCAGAATATCTAAGGATTTTGTGAAAATTTTCTCCGAAATGATTAGTAACTAAATGAAGTCAATGACTGAGTTGAGAAATAACAGTGTCTGCCGACAACAGCACACTATTCAGTGTGAAGAGCAACTGGTATTTGATTTGGTGTTAATTAAAAACACTAGAGATTTTAATTACAGTACAAATATTTCCAAAGATTTGCATTATATTTGTGAAGTAGTGGTCATATATAAAAGCCAAAATCAAATACTTAGGTAGTAGAAAATTTGTCTAATAAATTAAAATATTCTTGCATAATATTATTTCTTTGTAGCCAAACACAGGCAAACCTAGTAAATAAATAACATAAGCATCAATAAATCCTCAAGTGTTTATTAATTTCTTCCCGTGTTCCTAGGGTCTCTGTGTAGTGGTGATAATATGACTCTGAGCAATTATCAATATGCCTAATGCTTTACTCCGGAGTGTGGAAGAAATGAAAGAAATTAATAAATGTCTGGGCTTCTCCTGTGCCCTAACTATTGGAAAAATACCTTTGTTTATGTGCTCACTTTTTGAAGGATGTCAAACTTGCTTTACAGGACTGCAATATCACTTGTGACTGTACATTAGACTGTCTAGAAATACATCAGAGACTCCAGGCCAAAGCTTTTGCACCAAGATGACTATTAAGTCAGTAGATGCTTCTATGTATCTAAGGAGCAGTTGTAGACTAGAAATTTGCAGAGATATCTATTATTATGTTTCATGTTCTTTCATTGGTCTCTGCACTTATAGGATCCCACTTTTGCTCAGATATATTTGCATCTGCAATGGATTGGTTTCTCTGTTTACTTCATAACAATTCTAGCCACCATGGTTTATTACTAAATTTACTAGAGTACAGAGGGAAAGAAATCATGATTAAAATACTTGAGGTTTAAATATTGAAGTGGAGTTTCAATCAAAAAGGAAGGCCAGGTGACACTGCATGCTTAACCGTTTATCAAAATCACCACCATTCTTGCTCACGGGTTGAGAAATTTCCTGAAATAATCATTTTTCTAGGAGTTTCCAGAGATGTTACATGTTTGAAAAGGCGATAAGGGAGGTAGCAGCTTGCTTTCCTTGAAGGTTCACTTGAGAAGGCTTAGCACAGCTTGCTGCCGGATGCTGGTCTAGTTACTCGATAGACATAGCTGAGAAAATACAATTTGGAATCATGTAATACACCGAACAGCAAAAGCGCTTGCTTCATGCCAGCTCAGCTTAAACCGCACGTTTCTGCCTGTAATGAAGTTTGGATGAGTTAAGAATGAGTCAAAACTCAAGTTTATGATAAATTTATCACTAAATATGTTTAAAATGTAATTTTTGATCTTGCAAATTATTTTGAGATCTTGACCATGCATATTTTTAAAACCTCTTCATAATATTATCTGTTAATTAAAAAAAATCAGTATTTTGGAGGGTGGAGAAAGGTCAAGAGTACTTACTGTTCTTAAAGAGGACCCAGGTTCAGTTCCCGGCACCCATATTAGGTGGCTCACAACCTTTTAATTCCAGTTCGAAAGGATCCAATCCTTGGTTGCCTGCACAAATCTTGTACACATAAACTAACAGAGGCACACACACACATACAGAAAAATAAAAATATAGATCATAATCTTTTTCTCTCAAGCGTACTGAAGTAAATGAATGGATAGATGTGAAAATGTGCAGAATACAATTATGCCCAGCCATGTGTGTACATTTTACAACCATATGCATTTGTTTATTTATATTTATGTATTTATCTGTATTTATGTCTTTCTTCGTACATATGGAACTTTGGCAACCAACTAAAATATTGACAAACTTTTGCTAAAATGACTAACATAAAAGAAACCTTCCCTGCTATACTTCTAAATTTCTTAATCAATGATCTGGTCATTGGTTCATGAAAGAAACAATAGATTTGGAAGAATGTTATGTACAATAGAGAGTTCACCAAAAAAAAAAAAACCTTGAAAAAAAACCCTCTGGCATTTTATATGTGCAAGGAGCCTTAAGATTTGTCCTAGATAGGAGTTTTAAACATGATTTGTATCAGAAAATTTGAAAAATTATAAATGCTGAGGTATTTTATAAATACAAAAATACTTTGAAGAAAAATTACAACTTGAAAGCATCATTTGTAAAAAAAAAGTGTTTCTTAGATTGTTTTAAAAATTATGATCAATTAGTTATCTGAAACAACTGTATAATTTCTTAAATACACACATTCTTATTTTCATCAAATCGCAGCAAAATTTCCAATATTTGTTTATTTTCCAGTCAGTCACAAATTACTCCCGAAGGAAAACCTTTTTAAATATATAAACTGTATGCCTCATGCTAAAACAGTATTTTTAGACCTTGTTATTGAACATGTAACAGAATACTCACAGAAAGCCCAAAGAGTAATAGAAAAGATAGCCCTACAGATCTCCACTGCAGTGAAACTGGAAATATGAGTCTCGAAATTGAACATGCTTCTCTTATTAAAGATATGAATGGAAAAGGACATGGAACAATTTCTTCTGAGTGTAAAGTCCTTGGTTAATCACAGTTTTGAAACACAGGGTTGAAGCTATATGAGTCATCCTACCTACATGTACCTTTGATCAGGTGCAGGCTGTGCATTCTGGGTAATTCTGAATTGCAGCATTGTTACAAAATGTAAGGTTTAGGGCCATCTCCTTTGAGTGCACAATCATCTGTACACTCATGTATACAACTTCACCACAGTCTTTTCAGACATCTCGGCTCCCTTTACCTGTGCACAGCACACTTGCTATTAACATGGATAGTTTAAAACAGTTTTTGTTTTGACATAATTTGTCGTTATTAATTTTTTATTTACATGTATGTAATGTATCCTTACAAAATCCATCTGCAATTCCCTCTCCTCTAGCTTCTCCATACTCCCATCACTTTTCCTTTCCAATTTCATGTGCTTTTCTTTATTAAAACCTCCAAGGAAACTTAGTGCTGCCAGTAAGTACATGGATGTAAAGCCATCTACAGGAGCGTGGGTAGCCCATCAACGGCCATCTCAGTGGCCAGTCACTCCTCAGCTATGGGTGGAACGCCATGAGCCCCTCCTTCCCCTATGCCTGCTGGGATATTTCGCTGGCTTGATTTTGTGCAAATCTTGTGCATGTGGTTACAACAGCTGTGTGCTTCTGCGTGGAATGATCTGGAAAACAAATTTTGTAGCACTCCTCCTCTACCTCCAGCTCTAACAACATTTCAGCCATTCATACATGATGATCCCTGAGCCTTGGTGGGGAAAAGGGTGTGGTACAGTCAAACTTAGGGCTCGGCTCTTTATAGTATCTTATTCTCTGTGCATTGACCTGTTGTGAGGCTCTGTACTGATCACTATCCATTACAAAAAGAAGCTTCTCTGGTAACTGCTAACAGATGCACTGATCTATGGGGATACCAACAAGCACTTAGGGGGGGATTTTAATATTATGTCCACTTACCAAAATAATAGTAGGTTCTCCCCTCTTTTAGAACATCTTGATTAAGCAAACATTTAGAGCAATATCTGCTTATTGTATCCTTTACTTATAACACATGTACAACTATTTATTTATGCGACTGCGTTTTAGAGTTATGTTACAGAGCTCAGAAGCAACTTCATTTCTGGAGAATGTAGGGATGTGAGTCAGTTTCAATGGGATTCTTGACTAAATAAACATTTTAATTAGTTTTTTTCTTTTCATTTATTTGAAAACAGTAATTTTTAATAGATGTCAAAAACACTCCAATCAAAGCAAAACTGCCACATGACCTGGAGTTCTGTAGACAAAGGAGGCTATGTGAGAGACAGGAATACTGGTAGTTAGTGGCTACACACCATGGCTAACTTGGAGTGTCCATGTAAACCTAGGAACTTCTGCTGGTGGCCTGCTCCTCTAGGTCCACAGTGACTGTTGCATTTTCCCAACTGCTATAAGATGACTTTCATTTGCTCATCTCTTCTGTACATTACCCTTGCAATGTACAGTTAGAAAGTGGAAGCTGGCTGGGCGGTGGTGTCGCATGCCTTTAATCCCAGCACCCGGGATGCAGAGGCAGGCAGATCTCTGTGAGTTTGAGGCCAGCCTGGTCTACAGAGTGAGTTCCAGCACAGCTAGGGCTGTTTGTTATAGAGAAACCCTATTTTGAAAAAAAAATTTAAAAAAAAATAAAGAAAGAAAAAGAAAATGGCAGCTTGAAATTTGAGCTGTACCTTATAGGGATTGATGGGGGCAATCTAAATCAGCTCAAAAGGTAGGGGTGTTGCACCCTCAACAGGTGTTCACGTTTAAATAAAATCTAATTGAGGAACTGTTTCTTCCTAGTCTTTTAAAAATCAAATTTTATAGACCCTTGGTAGCTTTATAGCCTATTTGCTAAAATGGGCGCACCATTGCTATTAACCATAGACTGAATATCTAGTCACTAAAATGGAAGCATTGCTGCTGAAGTTATCCATATAGCGAGAACTATCATTCGACACTGGTCCCTTCGTGATCTGCCTGAAAGTGAATTCATATGCTGCAGCCTGATTGTAATAAGCCTTGCCGTTGAACACGGAGAAAAGCAGTCCAGGGTAAAGATGGAATTTCTAGACATTTAAATCTCATATTTCTGGTAAATAAGACTTAGAAAAAAAACCCGCTAGTGGAGGTAAAGTGAGGTTGGTTTTTAATCATTCCCTTATCCAGAAATGGGTGGTAGTTTTTAAAGGCTAGTCATTAGACCCCTCCTTGCTGTTCAAAGAAATGAGCTGCACAATTAGCCAATGTGCAACTAAACAGAACATTCCATTTAATGAGGCCAGATAAGACGCATGATTCTTACATGTTTAAGCAGAATTTGCAGGGTACTCCAGATATCAACCTATCTGGGTGTAGATAGCCCTATCTACAGTGTGAGTACTTATGCATATATTATAATATCTATTAGATCCTCATTATCTCAACATAGATTATTCTATTGAACACAGTCATATGTATTCCAATCATTTCATATGAACAGCAGGCTTAGTGCAGATGTAGAAGTTAGAAATAATAGCTGAAGAAATTTTCTATAAATTCTATAGGCTTACACTTTTCTGCCAGGTTTTGTAAGGCTCCCTTCCCTTCAGTATGTATAAATTAAAAATAAAAGATTAAAACTTTAAAAAAACAAGAAACTGCATTCCATTTTGGTATCAAAGATAATGAACGTGCAAGCTGAAAGCTAATTTCCCTCTCCTAGGATGAATTTTTTCCTCCATAAACGTTTAATCATAAAAGAATCATTAGAACCGTGATGCTTCAGTCCAATGTCTTTACCGCCCATTGCTCTAGTAGCTTAGCCAGAGCTCTCTAGATTACTGTAATTTACAAAATGAATAAAAAGTACGAAGGCTTTGTTCAGATTTTCAATGCACCATTAATACACTGTTAGAAATTGGTTCCAAAAATGAAATTGCTAAATTCTGGAAGATTTGATGTCTTCTCCTAATGAGAAGTAACATCCCTCACTTGCTAAAGGATCCAGACTTTTCTGATAGAGACTTGGGCTGTTTATTAATAATGAATTTGAATGTTCGCATGTGGAATGTTATCAGCTCACACACAATCCAACCAATAGTTAGCCCTGATGGGGGTGGCTGGGATCCTCATTAGCAGAACATATTTAATCCAGAAGTTTCTTATCAAATGTCACACCTGCATCTCTAAATGGCATTTTCACATTCATTCCCATGTATTTCGGAGATGAGGCTCCAAGGTGCTCTAAGGAGATTAAGAAGGAGAGAGTACAAGCTTATTTTATCATTTAGTGAGTCTGGAAAGAATCCAAGAAGTTTTTGTCTTGTTGTTGTAATTAGAAAGCCTTTTAAGTGATAACGTATGCATAGGAATATGAATATGTAGTGATCATGCGAATGCCGCTTCAAATAGGGGACAGCTGCTATTTTTGTTGTAGGCAGAAAACATTAAATTCCACTGTATAGCAGGGATTAGCTTCAGAACTTTGGGGAAGGAACTAAAACCCCATCCTATCTTTGTGCCACAGCTTACCAAAAACACCCAACTCCACGAAGTTCATTGACTACACCTTATTCATAAAAGGTCGCAATTCCCTGCTCCTAACACCTTGTTTGATCATAATGCCACACATTGCTTTTCAATAAACTTACCAGGGAAAATACCAGCAATAAACAGGCATTTTGGTGTAAGTGGTCCGCTCTTACCAGTTGTAACAGTTTTTGTGTTGTTTTGTTTTTAAATAAGATAACTCTTGATTTTCAAAGTGATCTCTCATCTTGCTACAAACAGTCAAAGCAAACTTAAAAAAAAAGGAAACAACTTGAACATTGTAACGATCCTGGGAAATATGTTTGCAACAACATTCTCTTGGGTTTCATCAACGTTCTCTCCACATTCAGTATGTGTGTGCACGTTCGTGCGTGTGTGTTTTCAAGTGAGTGTGTGCTAGGGTTCATACATGCTGTGACACCTGAGTTCAGGTTAGAGGATACATGGGACGCCGTTCTTTCCTTTCATCATGGGGGTCCCAGGAATAGAACTCAGATCATCAAGTTTGGTAGCAAGTGCCGTTTTATCCACTGAGCCATCTTGCTGTCTCTATACCATAAACTTTCTATTGACAGTGACAATAAAGTTTTAGCCCAGCAATTGAAAAGAAAAAGACTTTTCGCTTGCATCAACTCACTTTTATTTATGGGATAGAAATGTGTCCTAAACACAAGAAGAAGTATGACTCCTAACTTAGTGTAATACAGAGATTGTTCATGGCAGCTTTTCAATTCAATGCAATATTTCCTCCTCTGCCTATCCAAATAACAAAAATATCTAAGCACTCTTCCTTCTTATCAACTTTCCAGGGTTTTAACCTTCAGTGGTATAATCATGCTAGGTAAACATTGTTTTATTCGGTGGAGGGAATAGTAAAATACAAAGAAACACCGCAGTCTTTGGCAAGAAGTGAGAGAAGAGATGGCTTTACTTTCTGTCAGAACAAAATAAGGGGAAGGATGGCAGAGAGCATGCTCTAATTCATAACTTGGTTTTTATCCTGCTTTCAGGTCACGGGAGTCTCCCCCACGAAAAAGGAATTGTGGATCTGAAGCCTAAATAACTTCAGCAATCCACATGTAAGTGAACAGCAACAATCATTTTTTTTCAGTTTTATTTTGCTCTCTCAGTGTTCATATCTACAAAAGCCTCTAACCAGTAGTCAAGATAAGTGTTGAACTGAGAAGTATTGATCCAGTAATAGCAGTTCAAGCTTCGACTGTGAGTCCTTAACCCTCCAGACATAATGTCATAGCCTCTTATCCTTGCCTCTTAACATTACCTGCCTATCTCTCTGGAGCTGTCACCTATGGTAATACAGTTCCAAACCCTTCCTAATCATTACTCATTCAGGCAGCATTCATTCTGTAGCCGGTATTAAAAAAAAAGTTTCGATGTCGCTTTGAGTTCTAGACAGAACAAGGTGTTTTCTTCTGCGGTTCCCTATAGGCCCTTAATAGATGGTGCGTATTAAAGTGTAGCAACCTAATGAGAAGCCATTAAAATGATGTCCGGGAGAGGCATTAAGACAGTTAAGACATCAAGAACACATAGCAATCCACTCTGAACAATGCAAAGGGACCACTGGGGTTAGGCGAGCCTTTATTCTCAGCAGCAAGCCTCTGCTGGAGCAGAGAGCTCCGAGAACATCGCCTTTGTGCATAGAAAACCTATCAGAGAGGCTGAACAGAGACAGGGGAGGTGACTGGCATCCTGGGGCTGGGGACAGAGATAGTACTTGGTTCACAAAGGGATTGAAAGTACTGCAGGAGCCCTGTGTATGAGGCCATGGAGTAAATAGTGCCCTAGTGGAGAGGGGTCGATAGGCTAAGTTCCCCTCTGGTGGCTTGAGCTTTTAATGTCAAAACAATCATGCATGCATCCATATAGAAAAACACATTCTTTTCTTCTAGGAAACTTTATCTGTTCCCAGAGTTAAAGCTTTATAAGTGACATTGGAGAGGGTTACAAAGAACTCCGTCATGTATCCTTTGCCACAAGCTGAAACCTGTGGAAGGTCAGGGTTGTACCAGTCTCAATACTGCTCTCTTCCCAGGATTTAAGTCTCTACTGGAACACTGCAGATGTCTAATTAATATTTTGAACCAAATAAGTAATTAGGTGAGCGAGTGAAGTCATTAATAAACAAAACCCATACACACATACCCACGTACATATTATACAAGTAATCAGACTTCTAATGACAAGGAGAGCAAAAGGAACGGTTTTAATAGGGAGAACTTCCACTATACACAAGTCCGAGGACAGAAGTTTGAAGGACGCAAGTCAGTATGAGCACAGTAGCTGAGGCATCTACTTAAATTCTCACGGGAGAATTCTAAGTGTTTGCTCAGACTGCAATAAAGAGGTTCCTAAATGCTCGGAGCAGTGTAGACGTCCAACTACAGCTTCGGTACATACAAATAAACTACGTAGGAGAATGTCAGGAAGCTGGTGTGCTACCACTGGTTTTATACACAATGCTATATGGACAGAATTACTTAGGTGGTATATGAAAACCAAAAACCAGGACTTGGTAAATCACACTGATTTTAAAGGGCTTCTCGTCACCATATGAGATTTAGTGAGCTCAACTTCTAGGGATACTAAATACCACCATTATACAGAGAAACAAATTAATTTTAAATAGAAAATTCCCTAAAGCATTCTATTTCAAGGATGACACTTTCCTAGAAAATTTCAGGAGAACATCAGGTCTCTGCTAAAAACAGCCTTCATTCGCTTCCTAACCATTTGTTCCCAGACTTACCGCGTCTAACTCTTGAGGTAACATATATTCCAGAGTTTTGCCAAAGTAAGTAAAATCATGTACTTGAAAGCCTGTAACCTTGGCACATAGTGCTCTCTCTCTCTCTCTCTCTCTCTCTCTTTCTCTCCCTCCCTCCCTCCCTCCCTCCCTCCCTCCCTCCCTCCCTCCCTTCCTTCCTTCCTCCCTCCCTCCTTGCCTCCCTCCTCCCTCTCTCTCTCTCTCTCTCTCTCTCTCTCTTTCTTTCTTTCTTATACTGAACATCAACAGAGATGAAGAAAGGACCTTTTTCTACAACGTTAAGTGAATTTTAGTGACAAGTCTCTGTCTAGTAGCAGAACAACCACCATAAATTATCACATTAGGTATCGGCAAGGGAAACATTTAAAATCAGATGCCCAAATTATTCAAGAAGTCTTCATTTACTAGAGAATTTTTGCATGCAGTTTAGCACATGTATTGAAGAATGTGACATACTAAATCCTGTCTCTTTCATGAAATTGCACCACACTTCCCAGGTAGTGGGTCCACAGAATCAGCTTTGGCCAGTGAAAGGTATATACATATATGTATGTATGTATAGTGAGCTGTGACATTTCTTGAAATTTTAAAAATGAGTTCCTGTCTAAACCACCTCTTTCCCCCTCATTGTAGACAAGCAGCTCCATTCAAATTTCGGTCCAGGAGATGCAGACATCCCAAGGAAGTGGCAGCTGCAGCTCAAAGCATATGCAGCATCAGTTGTTTTCAGTCATTGGTTACAGCTGCCTAATCCAGACTGCCCTGATGCAGACATTCATTTCTAGAATCAGTTCCCAGTTCTCTAAATCCATTCCATAGGCTCCACATCTGTAACCAGTTCAGAACTACTTAAATCCTGATCCCTTTCCAGGAGGACTCCAATAGCAACTGATTATGAAAAAAAAATGAAAGTTTTAAAAACAATTGCTCAAGGAACGGTGTCTTACCCTTCATTCGCCGCACACTGGGTTTCCGATCCCCCTACCCTTTCCCCGACCCCAGGATAATCCGGCGTTTTATCCTCTCCATGTCTCTTTCTCCGATTGTTTCTGTGTTTGCACATGCCATGATCTTTCTGAACTGGTTGCTTTGTCTTGCTTTTTTTTTCTGTCTGGGAGAGCCTCCTTCTTTGTTTAATGATGAGCTACTCATCCTTCATGAACCCAGCAACAGCATCTATTCCTGCAAAATCTAGACATCAGCATTCCCTACTTTGTGTTTCCATAGAATATGGTTCTTGTGACCTATCAAGGCACTGATTTACTCACTATGATGATTTTTCTTTTCTAGCTCAGTATCTTTTTTTTCTCTTTAAAGCCACAGTCCACAGAAGTAAGTACTCCATCTTGTATCTTAGTAATCATGAGATAATAATGGTTATCCATGCATTCACTATTTAGTTCAGTTTATTAATAGCTGGGCTGTGTCAACACTTTTAGCTAGGGAAAATTGATAATGAAATGTGATGTTTTATTTTAAGATATTTTTGTTTTTTTTAGAAAAGTAATGTTCACCATTATTATCACCATTCTATCACCATTCACTGACACGAGCATAATCATCTTCCGTCTTCTTCCCGTCTTCTATCTATTGTGCTCTTCATGTTTCACACACTCCCACCTCCATTGCTCGCTGATAGCTTCCCTGAGATGCCCATCAGAGCTTATAGGAAGACTTTTTCATTCTAAAACTTAACTCATTCATTCCTTCCATGTTTTGCCAGCAGTTTAGAGAGGGCAGCTCTCCCCTGAATTCTGCTTAATTTATCCCCAAACCCATCCATTGGATGCTTAGGATATGATACGCCTCTTCATTTTTAGTATATCCTTTCCATCCAAGAAAGCTGGTTATAAACTCAAGTATGAATGGGATTGCATCTTAATGACTTTGAACATCATTCCTTATATATGCACTTGCAGAAAGTAGACCCCTACCGAACGGCACCAGCTAATTGTTACTGACCAGTCCTGGCAGTGGGAAGTCCTATGCTGAACTGAGAACCCAGACCATTCCCAGTCTTCACTCTTCGTGCTGATCACTTCTCAGCACAGTAAAACATCCAGCTTACCTCTTTGTCATTATTGATTTGACACCAACATCAGATTCCCTACAGTTTTCTTTTTCTTCTCCAAGAGAAGAGTTCAATTTTTACTACCACAGTCATGCATAATAGAAGCTAACAACAAAAGAGTAGAGTGGCACTCGATTGGCCCAGACAATTTAAACTATAAAATATTTTTTTTGTTAGAACTATATAGAGACAAAACTACATGGAAACAAAAATAAAATTACAAAATGTCATAACATCTAAGCCAGGTTCAAGTGACTGTCAGAATTTTTTGAGCTAAAAGACCAATGAAATAATGGTAAATAAAATCATTGATAACCAGACAAACAAGAAACTGAAGAAATGTATGTGCCTAAATTTAGGTGATTTTATTCCTTTTTGTGAGGTTGCTTCCAAAGGTCTGTATCTCGGGATGCTAAATAAATACTTTTCAACATGCCTACAATGCTGTTCCCAAGCCTGCTGATTAGAACCTTTGTTTTTGTGAAATCATGGATCCAAATTAAAGTTAAAACTTCAAAGAAAGGTAGCAGAGTAATGTTAGGCAGAATAGAGTAAGCTTGCTTAGTGCCTTGGTCCTTTGGAGGATAAAGCTCAGAGAGGAAGACCCACCTGTAGGACAAAGAGGCCTCTGAGTACAGCACATATGATTTGCGGTGCCCTACAGAACAGCAGGAAGGCAGTTGTGGGTCTTGTCTCCTACTTTGCTGCTCTTGATATGAAAAAGAATTTGACCACTGCCAAGCTACAGGACGTGGTCTTAAGGCAGGGTGACAAGGCACCCTACTAAGATCCCCTGCTTTCTACTAGTATTCCACCTGGTGAAGAGTTATTGTCTTGATCTTCAGATAAAAATCAATTCTGGATAGTTCTGTATCTCATTCAGGCATTTGAAAATTTAAACACTCTGGGCAAATGTACCAGAGGGGTCAAGAAGGAATCCATCACTTTGACAATCAGGAAGAGTAGACATTTAAAAGTAGTTTTGCAATACTCATTCAAGATTTTTTTTTTAAAATAACGTACTATCAATAAAAGATAAGAGGAGACAGGAGTGAGTGACACAGGGAAAAAGCCACAAGAAGTATCAGTTTGATGTACAAAAATCACTGGATAAGAATGAAAGAATGAATTCAAGGAAACTCACTGGAAAAGCAGATTATGCCTTTGAAGCTGGAGACTAGAGTTGACACTGTAGAAAATCAAATCAGTTATGTAGATACAAACTTGAAAGTACTCTCTGAGAAAAACAACTCAACGATACAGCTTTTAAAAGGAGAAAAGATGATGTACTGCAAAGGGAGAAAAGCCACCTGATCTAAGAATGTACTGAAACCGAGCAGGACGTGAGAATAATTGAAAAGCAGATTGCTAATACGCCAAAGGACCCACAGTGACCCAGAAAGAGACACTGGACCTAATCTAGAAAAAACTTCATATCCAGGGATTAAAAATACTGTCTTCATGAGAGAAGGCTTGGCTGACATTTAGAAGACTTCAGGCTCAAATGGACCTACACAAATGGAAAAGAGAAAAGTTAAAGTAACAAGCAGTGACCAAAAAAAGAGAAAGGGGGCAATATAAGAAAAGTAGAGGAACAAAACTTAAGCCTTTGTTTGGTCAAGGCCGGGGCATGTCTAAATCAGGGTTGTCCAGTAGAATTATAAAGCTGGTCATAAATATGTCTTTAACTTTTATAACAGCCATATCCAAATAATAAGAGAAGCAAAGTTATAATTTTACTTAATGGTATATTTTACATAACTTAATGTATTTAAAACACAATTTGTTTCTTTACCTATCTATCTAGTACTAAGTATTTAAGATCTGGTATAGATTTTTAAACTGTTGGCATACCTCATTTAGATGAAGGTCATTACAGTATTCAATAGCCCTAAACAGCAAGTGCCTACCATGTTGGATAGTACAGAAAAGACAATTACACATATAAAATATTATCTCATAGCCAGCCTTGGTGCATTTTATGTGAGATGGCAACCACCATGAAAAGTTAACCTAAATTGTGAGAAGAAATCTATTTAATTCGGTCATTAATTCAGTATTCATGAATAGATGAACAGAAGAAATATGTTATTTTGCCTATTTTATATTTTATTTTGAAAAAGAACACATGGAGTGAAAAAAAAACCCAGCAGGTATCAAAACATAGAACATTGATACAAGAAAATCATAACAATGAGAAGTCAATGCAATATTTAATGTGTTTCCCTATTTAATATGTTGTTCAAGTTGGCCTAATGAACATACACTTTTTTCATAAAAAGTGATCTACATTAAAAATGTACTATTTGGTCATTATAAAGATATGGAATAAGAAAATACTTTGTGTTTGAGGTACTTACACATTATAGAAAGCTGAGAAAATCACAACAAAATTGACTGGCTCCACATTTACTTATGAATGCCAGTCTTGAAGTAGGTGCTATGCTTGGGTGGGTGGGGGGGGTCTTGCTACATGGGTAGTTTCAAAAAAATCATTTTCCTTTTTCTTGAAGGTAAAGTAAATATTACTGATGCTTTTCTCCTTGCTCCTCTCTCTTTTTTCCTCCCTGGATGGAACTCCTTTCTTAGACCAAGGTGGTCTTGAAGTCACAGAGATCCGCCTGCCTCTCCCCACCAAGTACTGGGATTAAAGACGTTCACTATAGTAATACCTGGGTAGTTTTCAAAAAAGTTCCTCTTCATCTTTGCTAATCAAAGTCACCAGCACCTAACCTTAGCGATGCTGGAAGATGAGAGGCCAGAACATTGATTTCTTTCTTTCTTTCTTTCTTTCTTTCTTTCTTTCTTTCTTTCTTTCTTTCTTTCTTTTTTAAGATTTACTTATTCATTATGTATACAGAAGAGGGCGCCAGATCTCATTACAGATGGTTTGTGAGCCACCATGTGGTTGCTGGGAATTGAACTCAGAACCTCTGGAAGAGCAGTCTGTGCTCTTAACCTCTGAGCCATCTCTCCAGCCCCTGGACGTCTCTTTCTTAAACGCATGTTTAAGACGCACATCTGAGAAGCAACAGTGAAGTCACTTCATTCATCCAGGTGACATGACTCTTTGCTAGCTTCTGAACCTTGTCTGTGTATGGATGTGGCACCTACATTGAGGAGAAAGATGGTTGTTTGGGAGCATAAGTTGAGATGTTGAGTTGGACTTACAAATGAAGTCATACCCTTCCATGATGGAAGAGTGATCTGGATACTGGCACAAGGTAAAGATACTCTTTACTATTAGGTAGTGTGGCACATAGTGTCACGAAATAACTGAGCCAACTCTGCAACTCCAAGGTTATGAAAATATACTGCAGGCCCACAGTTATTAAGGATTAATAATAGCAAATTACTAGCAAATTAATGATAAAAATAGCAGCAAACCCTAGTGATTAATAATGCTTAAAACTCTTTAAACTTGCAACTAAATGCTTAGGTAGCACAAGAATTTATCCTACTTCAACATTCATTTAGAGAGAACTTTGATCTAAGCCATATGAGATGCATAAAGCATGGAAGATTGTTGCAAAGGACACTGATAGAGCATGTATGTGGCGAATAGGAAGAGTTCTGAAAAGACTGTAGCTGATACCAGACCTTTCTTCCCCTGGACTGCATCTCTAGGAGAGTGTAGTTATGAAACTTTAGTCTACAGTCAGATTGCTAAGGATCTTACATTTCTTTAAAATCAACATATATTTTGCATAAGTTAAATGCGGCCTTGTAAACTGCCCAGTTTTCCTCTGATAGTCAAGTATGGTTGAGGCTTCCTGGGATGTCAAAATGAAATCATATAGAATTGACACTCATTATTCCTAGATGCAAATTAGCTAATGAAATAACTCTCTCCAGTATTGAGCTTTGCACAACTATCAAGGCTGTGGAAATTAGTTTGAGATTAGAATCTATCATAAAATATTAATCCCAGGGGACAATTGATAGAGACCCCTGCCTGTTTCCATAACGCTATCCATGCCTATTACCCTTGATCCAACCTAGTAACAGTTTTTTTCAGTGTATGGAGTAAACACAAACAATAGTAACAATGTTGCTAAGGAGAACAGTAATAATTACTAATGGTCGATAGGTTTGTTTCTTGTTGGACACTGGTGATTAATGCTCTGTACAATAATGTTAAATCATTCTTCTCCAAAAGCTTAATAGGAGATTTTATTATTATAATTTTAATATTATATATGAGAAAATTGATGTTTAGGAAGTTGGTTAATAAAGCCAAAGTAAACAGTTAATAAATGAAAGAGTGAGGAATTGACCCCAAATCTATCTAATCTAGAATCCACGATTTTAGAACCTCTCTACAAAAGTGTGACTTATTTATGGCTATGCCTTTTGCTTGACTCATCATGGGAGTGGAGCATGTCTGTGGGTAATTTATATCCCCAACTATCACAGATTAACATACCACATCATCACGTTGAAGCATCTCAATTGCTGTCAGCACAATTGAACTGATGACTAAGTTGAAGGCAAAGCTAAGTCAGATATTATGCCCCATAGGTTTCATTGTTTTAAATAAATAAGCTTTGCAACTGGTATTAGGTAGAATGTTACAGATTTGAAGACAATGCACACTTGAACATCACAGGTGTTGAAAAACAATCTTAGGAAGGTGGTTTGGGGGGGAAACAGATTAAACAATGGAAGTGACATCGAAGAGTTGTATATTTGAAAGCAGTAGGTTCTGAGTTAGAGGCTAAAATCTGACTTTTCACTGATGGGTCATCTTCTTCAGTACATGAGTTCTTGACAACTGACGGGATCTTACTTGTCAGGTGAAGTTGCTATGATACCTATGTAAAACATCATGTACATATATCACATGAGAGACAATGTGGAAGTATGGTATAATAAAGCATGGGGGATAAGGAAATAAGGGAAGGTAAAGGCAGAACTAAGGATATTTCCATTTTGGACAACAGAATCCAGACAAGGACAGAGTATAACAGAAAAAATGTATGTTTAAAGTGAAAATGCAAAATTATGTCATATTTATGAATAACACTGGACAATTTTCTCTAAAAGAATGACCGATTTGTGGGTTTTTTTTGTTTTGTTTTGTTTTTTGTTTTTTTGCATTCCATCACTGCTTTGAACTTACATAAGCCCTTTCAAAAGTCATAATTCCATTTGAGGATTTTAGTGCAAGTCTTCAGAGTACAATCATATCTTGAAACAATGTGCCAGATGGTTAGATAAACTCAGATATCATCTGATGGGTGAATGGCTTCTTTCTTCATCCAGCTACAGCTTGCACATGGATATACATTAAAGTTCTCATGTTCTCATGAAAGGTGAGGATTGCTATTCAGGACTGATCTTTCCACATCAGGCAGAAAATCCTGGTATCAGCTAAGCAAAGATGGCTGAAATTGTCACCTGGACTCTAGATGTCCCCTTGTAGTCCCATACCAAGGGAAACCTCGTAAGATATGAGTGAGACTGAGCAACTGCCACCAGGTGGCGCCAACCTACAGTCAGGAAACAACATATTTCCTGAGGCCCTAGGTCGCTGCCAGGATGACTGTGACTAATGATGACCCCACATATTTGGTGACTAGATATTTGGACG
>CABHPH010154392.1:0-10679 GCA_902168325.1 Peromyscus nudipes | reverse complement strand
TTCACGTTTATGCAGTATGCTACGGTCAATGGCCCAAACTCAGGCTACACAGTAGGCATCCTTTAAGAATATTGAACCAGCTGTCTAATGACTTGAGCTCAAGATCCACCGTGGCTCCTTGCTAACCATGAGGTGTTCCTGACCATTTTGAGTCTGTACCCTCAACTGTGACTCTTTTACTCCCCACTGAGATGGAAGGGTAATGCTGTGTAGGCCTGAAAGAAAAGAAATCCCAAACAAATAAACCACAAGGTGTGCTCCTAATACTTTTACTCTGGTTTTGTGTATTAATCATTTACATTTTCTGTAATAAATCATGAAGATAACAAGTATTTGATAATTCAGTCAATATTTCTCTGGGGAATTGCTTAACATGCGCAAAGTTCTTAGTTTAGGCTACAGCACCGTATAACCTAGTGTTCAGGAGTGGAGGCAGGAGAATCAGAAGTTCAAAGTCATCCTTTGCTACGTTGCAAGTTTGAAGCCAGACAGTCTGAGTAACATTTGACCTTGTCTCCAAAGGAAAAAAAATAAGCATCATTGAAACCTAAGAACAACATTGTTCCACTTAATTTACCAATTATCTGACAAGAATTGGTTAAATATCTACTTCAAGGTCAGTATGATGGAGGCCATGGAAAGTGCTGTATCATGGCTTCTAATTTAAAGGACTGAGTAACCTGTGAGTGAGGTTGAAATAAATGGAAATAAGGAGAATGCAGATAATGTATGATGAGTATTAGACACAATGACAACATGGCTGTTATCAGAGAACAAGGGAATGACTGAGCCCAGGGATGGAGAGGACAATCTTATACAGAAGGCTAAGAATTAGATTTTGTCGGGAAGGGTGGATGTGATATCAACATGCTGAAAAGAAAGAGCTGTTGGCTATTCTGATTCATCTCTTTGCTTTTCTCTGACTCAGTGGTTCCATTTGGGTTAATACGATCCCAGAAGCCTCCAGCAGATTCTTATCACAGCCGTTTTGTAATAACTGCTGACCTATCAGTGGGGGATATTGAGAGACATGCATGGAGTATAATTTTTCAGCAGCTATGGGCAGGTGCTGCAGGAAAAGCGTCTCTCTTTTAAATGTATCAGCAATTCCTAGTCTGCAGCGCATAAAAGTTACTCACAGTTTGTATCTGTGCCAGGAAGATGAAGGCAATGCCTTCTCCACACACCAGTGGTGAGATGTGTGATTTCACCCTTGGAGAATTTGACAGAATAATCGACTTTGATGATTAATCCATTGTAACAGGAGGCTCAGCATTGGTGGAGATGAATTTTCTGCCTTGAGTGTCTCCCCTGTTGTGCCGTATTCTTTAAAATTCTTAGGGAGTTGATACACTGTGAGAGGGAATAAGGTTGCAGACCTTGGGAAGTCACTCTGATTCTTTCGGACTTGTGAAAAAGCACATGAGGGGGTCGCATGTTTTCTTTGGGTGTCTGGATTGGACTAAATCAAGGGGATCGTAGAGAATATATCCCTTCTGGGAAATTCTTGATAATAAGAGCGCATGATCTCACAAAAGGTTTAGGAGATTTTCTATAAATTATGGAAAGTGTGTTAGCGAGTCTCTGTGGGGGTACTGCTGCCATGTTAATATACGTGGCCCAGGATTACCACATGTAGTTTATGTATCACATATACAAACACACATGCATAACACAGTATGTGTGGATATATTTATTCATATATGTGCATGCTAATAAAGGTCACACAAACATAAATACACTACACATTTTTCATAGGTCAAACAAGGAGAAATCACCTTTTCTGCCAGCATCTCTCCATCCTCCATCCTCCAAATCAACATTATTTCAGATAATGAAAAATTGTAAGACTTTACCAACTCTGTCTTTAAGAGGAAAGAGGAAAATATTCTGTATATATATATATATTAGAGGCTACATATGACTCAGCTAGACTAAATAGGAAACTGTAGGCTTCTTGGCCCAATCCCCAGAGACTCTGAATCAGCAGGGCTGGGTCAAGGTCTTAGAAATCTACAGCACTTCCTCCCTCCATGAGGGGAATCTGAAGCAGACTGTCTAAGACCACATTTTGACAATATAAGACTATCACAATGGAGTAGGTCAGATGCAGACTGGGGTTTCAGCTCTGCCACTCTCTGGCTATGCATTATCAAACAAAGTCATTAAAGTACATACATTTATTTTCAGTGCCAGCCGAATAAATGTTTACCATCTGACCTGAACCAAAAAAACAATGTGTGAATGAGAATGTATAAATACAAATATAAAGACTGGCTGATTTAGTACATAATACAAACCCAATAATAAAACTTAATTCTCTCTCCCCATAGCAAGTTAGAATGTACTTTCTGGTCTTTGAGCAATTCTTGCTTCCATAGTCAACCTAAGTTGCAGAGGAGGCACAGCTATAATGTTTAACATGACGGTTGCTTTCCAGTTCTAGTGAACTGTTCATCAGACTAAAGTGAGCCACCAAAGACAAAGATCAGAATACAGTTTCTTCCTCAGTGTCTTCACTGAATGAGGTAATACTTTTAAATACCAGAATGTGATTTTCTCTAAATTTTGTACTTTTTCCAGTGGATTAGCTAGGTAAGTAACATTGTCAGGCTTAATTTGCATCATTAGTACATTTTTCTTCATTCTTTTGGGTAAGAAATCAACAAACAAAAAACACAATACCTAGTCTGTAGCTTGTGCCAATTTCCATAATGTAAATATTCTTACCATGGTCAATTTCAATTTATCAATATGGTAGTGATACAGCTTCACAGACTATATATATGTATATGTATATGTATATATCTTTATATATCTGTATTTTTTTACTATACTGACATAATAGTTACCAACAACCTCATAGTCTAGTAAAATAATTAAGAAGTGGTAGAATTTGAACAATTGTTATCTATTAAAATTTAACTTATTTAAAGTTTACATTATTGATTTTAATTTACTAGCTGAACAGCTAGTATAATTGAACGCCAGTAAAAATTTTCTATTAAGAAGGAGCATACAGTATGCCTGGAAATGAGCATTTGGCTAGGTTGTGGATCCTCATGAGGAGGCACTTTTCTCTGTGGGTTAGGAAAGCCACTGAAGAAGTTCTTTTCTTAGATGGAGTTCTTAATATCTAAGAGTGTTTAAGGCATGGCTCTGAGGAGTACTGGTTGGATGAATGATGTATTAAAATTAATGCAGACAGTTACCTCAGAAGAACAGAGTATTAGACAACAATGTTTTTCAGACGTGAAATCAATCATCTTATAAAAGATACACTAGAGAAAGGTTTGGCCAACTCTTTAGTAAAGGGGCATAAACTGAATGTTTTGGTCCTTGTTCATCCAACATTCTTCTTGTTTTTTTTTTTTAATTCATTATAATGACTTTTGTTAGCATGTACAACTGCAATTTGACAGGTTTATGGTAAAAATAAAATAACACTAAATAAAACCCCAAACCAAAAAAACCAAAGCCTTGCTCATCAAGTAGATAGGGAGCAGGGCAGACAAAGGGCAGAGGCTAAAATGATAATAAAATTTAAGGTTGGCTGATGGGAAGTTGAACGGAATTAGAAAACAAGAAATCCACCATCATATGGGTAAGTTGTAGTGAGTGCTCAGCTCACTCTGGCAGGGATGCGGTCTGAGCCCCTAGCATACATGCTCACTGCCACCTAGCTTCCCTCTTAATGAAGTGTCAGAAACCAAGACACACTAGGAAAAGCCACAAGATCATCCACCTAGGATGGTGGATATCAAAGTTTTTGTGTGACGTAAACATTGGCTTTGTAAAACTGTTTCAATAACCACTACATATGTACAAACACACACAAATAACACATGCACTGTTTTGTGTCTTTAAACTTCATGAATTTTAGGTTATGGAGAAGTTCCAGTACAGAACTTAAAATATATTTCCTAGGGAGTTTTGAAAGAGTAGAAATGATTACTCTTCCTCTCTACGTGTCTTTCCATTTGAACATAGAAAGTGGTTCTGTTTTCCTTTCATGAATATTAAAAAGAAATTGCTTTTCCTAACCCACTTTTGAATTAAGTACATGCTTGAGTTGATTTGTCAAATGTAATATGGGCAGAAGTTATACATTCATTAATAGCCGGTGGGCATTTCACCATAGCCTAGCTTCCTAACACAGTGATCAAAGAAGTCTGTGCTGGGCTCTACTCTTCAGGATTCCTCAGTGAAGGCAACAGACAGAACCTCCCTGATGACCGCATTAGGCATGCCACCTAATTGGAAGGCAAAACTTGTTATTTCAGACCCATGGAGTTTTAGAGTTAAGTATAATTTAGTCTATGGCAAATATCACACCTACTCCCAAGAATGAATGCTTCATTTAAGAACAAAGCCTCAGACTGAATAACAGTTAGGGAACTGTTTCCATCCTTACAACAACACTATGTAGTCCCACTAAATTTTCTAGGAGCATAGATGACCTTACCAAAAATTAAGCAGATTTAAAAATATACAATTGCAAGTTTCTGTAACAGACCAAAAAGTTAGCATAGATTTAAAGCTTGGACAATGCTTGAAGGTAGCCAAAATGTGTAGACACTGCCCCCTGTAATGTGGCTGAGGTTTGGGTTTCATAATGAAATCCAAAACCTGAGGATAGAGTCTCATGTTTCACTCTGGAACTTTCATGCATCTCAAACTTTCATATCTTTTTCAGGTATCATACTACAAACAGTTCTTAAAAATCTCCTTTAAATAAATAATTACTTTTAGTACCGTCTATTAAATTTAGTGTACTCTGCCTTTTTTTGTAAAATATATGGTATATATATGTGTGTGTACGTATATATATATCATATATATAATGCGTACACATATATATGAGTATGTGTGTGTGTGTGTGTGTGTGTGTGTGTGTGTGTGTGTGTGTGTGTGTACTGTAGGTGTTGGAGAGATGGCTCAGTGGTTAAGAGCACTGGCAACTTTTGCAGAGGGCCTGGGTTAGATTCCCAGGACCTGGGTTAGATTCCCAGGGCCTGGGTTAGATTCCCAGCACCGACATGGTTGTCTCACAACTGTATATAACTCCAATCCCAGGGGATCTAATGTCATTTTTCCAGTCTTCATGGATACTGCATACATGTGCTGTATTCATGCATGCACATGCAGGCAAACCACCTAGACACATAAAGCACTAAAATAAAATATCTGCTCTCATATCTCCTCTCAGTGAAGTTTGGACTCTAAGTTGATCTTGGTTGTTTGGTTGACTCTGTACTACACTTTATTATCCACCATTTTTTAAGTATTAAAGTAAGTGCACGCATTTCTTTGGAAGACTGGGATTCAGTTGAGGAATATAATCAGAAGCCACGGATCTAAGTTCCTCTGATGTTTGAATCTTTCTGTCTTGACTACAGGAAGTTCATACTCCTAATCCAGTGTGGTGACTTATTTTAAAATCACAGCTTGCCGTAAAGCCCAGGCTATGTTATATCATATTTTTCTTCCTGCTTCTACCTCCCAACTGCTGGAGTTATAAGCATGAACACTGTGCCTGTAACTTCATTTCTATTATTATTATTATTATTATTATTATTATTATTATTATTATTATTATTATTATTATTATTGCAGTACAGGGATTTGAATCCAGGTCCTTTATGTGCTAGGTAAGTTACCTACCCATGAATAATACCCTCAGCCTCTTAAATGAGATAATTTTTTTAAAAAAAGAAAGAAAACACCTAGTGAACACTGTCCAACACTGAAATAGTGGCACACACCCTGAGTCCTAGCACTTGGGAGACTGAGACAGCAAGATCCAGAATTCTTGACCAGCCTGAGTGATACACCCAAACCCTGTCTTAAAACAAAGCAACATAAAAGAGTAAAAATATAAAAAATAAAAAATATTTTATATAAAAATAAAAAAAAAGGATTTTCTAATCCTTTGAAAATCCCCATTAAACATATCTAAGCCAGTTATATAGAATGTAATAAAATGGATAAAAAATAAATTTTATTATTTATGAAGCTGTATTTGAGAGTTCCATTGTGAAAAAGACGGATCAGTGAAGCTTACTTTAGATCAGGGGTACAAAATTGTGAATCACATCTCTTCAAGATTAACATTCCAGCCGGGCGGTGGTGGCGCACGCCTTTAATCTCAGCACTCGGGAGGCAGAGCCAGGCGGATCTCTGTGAGTTCGAGGCTAGCCTGGGCTACCAAGTGAGTTCCAGGAAAGGCGCAAAGCTACACAGAGAAACCCTGTCTTGAAAAATAAAAAAAAAAAAAAAGAAAAAAAAGAAAAAAAAGATTAACATTCCACTTCCTTTTTTAAAAAACACCTTTCCTAAAATAATTCCTAAAATGAACCCAAATGAGACGTTTATTCCAATACATCTTTCTACCACAAAACATGGAACAACTGTTTAAGTTTGCTATATAGCATAGATACATCATGCTATACACCATGAACCACAATTTTGTTGAAGTAAAGAATAATTCTAATTAAAGTGTGTCTGCATAGGGACTACAAACGACTCCCTGGGCAGAGGTCCTGCTTTACCGGCCCTGCTGACGCGAGTTTGAGTCCCAGAACCTGCACGGGAGGATGGGAGGACCGGTTCCTGTAAGTTGTCCTCCAACCCCATGTGCACCTGGTGTCAGGTGTACCTCCCCAGCACAAGGTATATGCTGTTTTGTGTGTGCGCATGCGTGTGCGTGCATGTGTGTGCGTGCGTGTGTGTGTGTGTGTGTGTGTGTACTGAAACAACTGTGCTCTCTGAAATGAATGTTAAAATAGAACCAGGAGTCTCTACAAGTTTATTCTTTTATTTTTAATACAATGTACAGCATAGGCTCAGAACAGAGGTGGTATTTAATTGCTTGCTACAGAACCATCTTTGCCTTTAAAATATCTTTCTACATCACAGTTTCTGTGTTTGTGGAACTTGCAGCTCCTATCTCAAAGAATCATTACGGCAGTAAAAAAAATAACAAACAAGAACTTGGAAGCTCTTAAAAGTGTTGAATAGTAATAAGCACAGTCAGATATGCTTATTACTCAAAGTCTTAATATGACTAGAATTGCAGTACAGGAATTTTCCTATTTATAATTAATATGGTATATTGTGTTAATTCTCTGATTATTGAGAAGTGTGAATCTAAGAGACATTGATTTTATGCTTAAAAACTCAAACAATCACACTTCTAGATGAAGTTTTATTTCTAGTGGATGGTAATTACAGTTACTAGGAACCACCAAGGTCATTACATCCTTTCTACTCATGCATATACTAACTGACTCTATAAAACTTTGTTTCCTGCCACTATTGTAGACAGGGAGGAAAACATGACCAGTTATGGCCACTGGGCTTTGATTAAATATTGTCTCCCACCAGTAAGCACTTCTCCCAAGGGCTTATTATTTAAGGAAAGCAGAATTTAAAATGAAAGGACACATATTTTTGGAATATTTATGAAGAAAAGAACATCATTCTACTTTGGGCCAAACACATTGTATTTTTTGGTAAATGTTATAGTTTTTAGGGGATAAGGATTCAATGTCCTAATACTGCCCATAATGCAGCTAGTTCATTGTTTCCATCATTGAGAAAGTCTTGGAACAGAACAATGTCACCTGATTACACAGTGAACTACCAAAATACCACTTTTACATCCAATTCAAGTTCCTTATCTTATTATATACCAGTAAGAAACATTTCATCAAGAAGCAAAATGCCAAGGCCAAAGACTGAACAGCACAGGCCTAATTCACCAGACAAACAGAAAAATATCCCTCAGAACAGGACTGGAGCTTGCAGTCTTTGGCCATGGATTCCACAAGAACACACTATGCTGAACAAGGTGTGTCAAGTTTCTCTCTAATTAAATATGTCTTCGTTGCATTGCCAGGTTATTTATCTTGACCTACAATAATTACTGATCACACTCTCTTCTTCTCTTCAATTGTCCAATCCCATTCATTATAGTTTATGGCTGACATAGGGCAAGAGATTTCACTATTCTGCAGAATATGGAAGATGGTTCAGGAAACATGGTAAGTTCCTTCGAAAACATGACAAGCCAGCTATTTCCATGAGAAAAATTATTAATGGATGATCAAAACCAGGGGAGTCAGCAATGATTTTCCTCTCCTGTACTTAGTACAGGAGTACAAGAAGTAAAATAGAAGGAAAAAATTTTGAAACATGATGTCACAATTGTATCTTAGAAATATTGTCAGAAGCCTTATTTTGTTTTATGAGGCTATGGTCATTTTAATCAAGTTGATTAAAACTCATTTCATTTCCAATACAAAGCTATAATATACCTTCCAGTTTTTTTGTATACTAGTACATATTTTTGTATGTTGATTCTAATATATTTGTTTTAGGCACTATTAATCTAGAATCTCCCAGAGTCATCTCTTTTAAAGACTCCCATTTTATAATTTTGAGACAGTAGACCAGCTGACCACTGGACTCAGACATCTTGGTTCTGTCCCTTGTTATCTGTATGATTGTGCCTGGATTACTCATTCCTGATATTCAGCTCTCCATTCTAAAGATGGGGATAATCACACACACACACACACACACACACACACACACACACACACACAGTGTGGGGCTAATATGAGGTTTAAATGGTACAGTATGTGTTAAAGTAATGCATAAAGCAGACAGAATGAATAGAAATGATTTCCAAGTGAAAAACCAGTAGATTTGTGGCCACATGGCATGCATCACTGATGGTGGTATCTTGGTTTCTTTGTCTGTTGCTGTGATAAAATACTCTGACACAAACAACTTCAGGGAGAAGCAGTTAATAAACCTCTGTGTGTTTACTTGGGTCTGAGCGGCTGCAGACCAGGTGGGACACAGAAAAACTCTAGCTACAATTGAGGCTTATAGTTCAAGGCTACAGTCTATATAACAGAGAAGTCAAGGCAGCATGAGCCTGAAGCAGCTGGCTACATTTCACATATGAAAACAAGCAGAGAATGATGACATGAGCGGACGCTCAGCCCTGATCGTATGCTTACACACAGTTCAGGATCCCAGGCAAGGAACAGTACGACACACAGTGGGCAGGTCTTCTCATCTCAATTAATGCAATCAAGAAAACACCTCATAGTGATGATTAGAGGTCCCTCTGCTTGGTGATTCTGGATTCTGCTATGTGTAAAGCTAATACTTAGCATCATCACAGATTATGCTCAGTGAAGAAGCCGTCTTGCAGTCTCAGACCACCATTCATTTGTTCCATGAAGACTTAGGGTGTTCATTTCTGCTTTTTGATTTTGTGGTAAGGAACTGAGTTGTGACCCTTCTTCTGTCCCTCTTATTGGGAAGCAGCACTAAAGAAAGAAGGGCTTTGTATCCATTTCATGACAAGAGTGACCAATAACTGCCCATCACTGGTTGGGAAGGCCGCCTTCCCCAAAACATGGATGAATTAGGAAGTTGGCAACTTGGTGAGCATATCTGAGTTTTTAACCCACCTTGGCCTTTAAAGCTACTGCTTTGATTCTTATCTGCCATACTGCATATTTGCCTCTCAAATGAGCAGCAAAAGATGTGTTATTCACTTGTTCCTAAAGATCCAAACAGACCCAAGATTGTGTAGTGATAAGGATAAAGGATATGTTATATATTGGTATGTGATTTTAACCTCTAGTCTGCTTTGTAAACATTAAATAATCTTAAATGTATTTGTTGTAGTCCAATTTTCTATTAAATGTTAAGATGTCCTCTGAATACACACTGCACTAACATCTTCATGTAATTGACTAACTTTTGCATTAGAATACACGGGTTCAGAGAACATAAGCAGGCAATTATAGTGATTTAATATGGAAACATGTTTTGACACAAATAAATGGCTTTCTAATATTAAGATCATGATTAAAACTTAATACCTTAAGTTTATCCTGGATCAGAATTTATACGCATTCTATGTCCATGACTGTCCAGTCCTGTCCTTTTGTCCCCTTTTGACTAGGTTTTCTGAGGTGAAGGCTGAAGCCACGGATCACTGTGGTGACAATAACTGACTCACCATAGACCCCAACTTCCAACTTCAAGCTCCTTGGCACCATACACTAACTACTGAGTTTAATGTCCAAGAAGGGGGCTTCATCATAAAATGAAATAGAATTCATACAAAGGACACGGTGCCTTGTAGATTTGAATTGTGGTCCACTTCCCCTTGTAAGACAGCACATCTTATCTAAGTGTTGCAGATGTTTCTCAAATGACCTAATAAATATTAGAATATCATTGAGGTAAATGAGGTAAATATGTCATTGGAATCTTGCAGCCTTCCATAATTAAATGCAACATATCAGCTAACTATTTTTTTTTCCAAGCAAGCTAAACTTGACTAGCTTGAATCACCAACACATTCTGATACAGAAGGTGAGATCTGTTCATATGGGCTGTCAGAGGGAGGTGTGAAAGGGGGTGAGTAATTATCTAATTACCACGATATTTTAATTAATTCTGCATCCTAAGAGCACAGATCCCACCATGGATTTCAAATGGAAGATATCAAATCAATCAAGTCAGAACTCCAGCCACGGAATAGGCTACAGCACCTCACAAACCTCCAGGCTCCTCTGCAGCGTCTGATTTTCTTACATATTCAGCACCTAAAGAACACATTTATGGCACCTTCATTGATGTGAAGT
>CABHPH010154391.1:0-34548 GCA_902168325.1 Peromyscus nudipes | reverse complement strand
CTTTCCATTTTCTGACATCTTCAATTTCTTTTTTCAGGGACTTAAAGTTCTTGTTAAACAGGTCCTTCATTTGCTTAGTTAGAGTTACCCCAAGGTATTTTATATCATTTGTGGCTATTGTAAAGGGTGATGCATCTCTGATTTCCTTCTCAGCCTGTTTGTCAACTGTATATAGGAGGGCTACTGATTTTCTTTGAGTTATTCTTGTATCCTGCTATATTGCTGAAGGTGTTTATGAGCTGAATGAGTTCCTTGGTTGAATTTTTTGGGCCACTTATGTACACTATCATGTCATCTGCAAATAGTGAAAGCTTGACTTCTTCCTTTCCAATTTGTATCCCCTTAATCTCCTTATGCTGTCTTATTGCTCTAGCTAGAACTTCAAGTACTACATTGAATAAGTATGGGGAGAGTGGACAGCCTTGTCTTGTTCCAGATTTTGGTGGAATCGCTTTGAGTTTCTCTCCATTTACTTTGATGTTGGCTGTTGGCTTGCTGTAAATTGCTTTTATTATGTTTAGGTATGTTCCCTGTATTCCTGATCTCTCCAAGACCTTTATCATGAAGGGGTGTTGGATTTTGTCAAATGACTTTTCAGCATCTAGTGAGTTGATCATGTGGTTTTTTTTCTTTCAGTTTGTTTACGTGGTGTATTACATTGACAGTCTTTCCTATGTTGAACCACCCTTGCATCCCTGGGACGAAGCCTACTTGATCATGGTGGATAATAATAAATACTGTTTGCCAGTATTTTATTGAGTATTTTTGCATCAATATTCATGAGGGAGATTGGTCTGTAGTTCTCTTTCTTTGTTGCATCTTTGTTTGGCTTGGGAATCAGGGTAATTGTAGCCTCATAGAAGGAATTTGGTAATGCTCCTTCTGTTTCTATTGTGTGGAACAATTTAAAGAGTATTGGTATTAACTATTCTTTGAAGATCTGGTAGCATTTTGCATTGAACCATCTGGTCCTGGGCTTAAAAACATTTTCTTAATCTGTATTTTTTTGCTATTTGATTGCTCAGTTCATGAGTGTGGACTTATAGAGGACATTGCCGCATCACAATGTCAAAAGGTTGGACTTGTTTGCAAGAGCAAATGCTTATGATATTTTATTGTTTTAAATGCTCCCAGGACTAACAGGCAACCTCACGGTTGTTCTTCTGAGTGGCACCACATATCTCCACATAACACATAAAGTACAGCTATTTCCATAATCAAGAATATTCTAATAATTATGGGCTTTCGAAAATAGGGATGTTCTTAGAAAGGAATGAATTTCATTACCCTAAGATGTTTCAGAGTCTGAGTAGCCACATGGTGTTGGAGCGTCCCTGTCATTTAAGGGTCTGAGAGATCCTTTTAAAGTGGGACTCCATTAAATTATTATCTTTTTGTTTATAATGACTGACATGGTAATTTGAATTAAATAAAAGCCCTGGAGTACAGGCTTCTAGTCTTGCTTTGTTTTTCTCTTCTCATTTTATGGACTGCCTCATCTTGCCCTTGCTTTTAAGAAACTCTTGTTCTCGTCCTATTTTGTACATGTCATATATAATGGTCTCTTTGCTTATGCATTTTAAGTTTCTCCCCACTTGAACCCTTCCCAGACTGTCCTTTGCCAAGGTCCTAGCACATCAGTTGTTGCCTCCAGTGTGTCTATCGCTCCTACACACCACCTGTTGTGATTTCAGAAAATACCACGAGTTTTATTTGAGAGTGATTTGCTGACTCTACTGGCAGCCATCATCTCTTATTCCCTGAGTCCAAAGAAAAACCTAGCAAAGGAAACTCACTCTATAAATAAAGACTAAATGGAGAGAAGTACGCTTTTATTTAATGTTTTGGATGCACCATCATATGAGGACAAATCCATATCCAAAAGAGTAAATCCATATCCAAAAGAGTAAGGTGTTTTTTTTTTATTTTTTATTTATTTATTTATTTTTTTGGCAGGTGTGGGGGTGGGGTAGTGTGTAGAGAGATGGAGCCATTGACCTGCCTTGAAAATATAAGGACCTGACTTTGGATGCCCATAATCCCTGGAAAAAACCAGGCACAATGGCGCCATCACTGGGGGTGGGGGGGGGGGAAGGGAGCACCGGAAGATGGGTAGATCCCTGAAGTACACTGGGTAGCCAGGCAAGCTGAATCCACAAGACGCTGTCCTCACAAAATAAGGTGGAGCACAATGGAGGAAGATAGCTGAAGCTGACTACTGCCCTCCACACACACATGAATGTATACATGGGCAAACCACATACATATGTCCATACAAATCAACAAACAGAGGGATGTGGATGGAATCAGATGTGCAAACATGGTTCGTATGTTCTCCGCGTTGATGTGCATTGGGTGAATTATCAGTACTTCTGACTGCATTCCTGTTAGGTATGCATTCCTGTTAGGTATGTGTGTAGTATCATCACTGTTTACAGTGGCAAACGCTGTCCCAAATAGCTGTTTCTCAGCTTTTTTATGTGGAAGAACTGCATTATCTTTCGGGAATGTACTGTGCATTTAATTGCTTTAGGACAAAAAAAAAACTGAATATAAATTTGAGATTTTTGTGGGTTTGGGTTTAAAAATGATAAGGTAAATGTCTGTATTTTTCTCATTGAATGACTCTGTCTGTTTATGAAGCCCTGGTAGCAATGGCATGTTAAGTTTTAATGAGGCAGTGGAGCATCATTTGAGGAGGTCCTGGATCTGCTTGTATTTAATGGGCAGAGCTTGTTGAGTTTTCAGACCTTCCATCAGATGGCCTTGCTGTCATGCTGTTATTTTTGTTTGCTTTGGAGAGTGGACCCTTCACTGGATATAGCAGCAGAAGAGCTGGCCCCTTGTAGTTGAAGTTTCTCTGGTTCTGCCTGGCCCCATGACCCTGCAGTCCCCAGTAAACACACAGAGGCTTATATTAATTAAAACTGCTAGGCCATTAGCTCAGGTCTACCACTGACTAACTCTTAAACTCAGCCCATTTCTGTTAATCTTTATGTCGTCACATGTTCCATGGCTTTACCCGTGTGCCATTACATGTTGCTCCCTGGATGGTGGGCTGGTGTCTCCTGACTCAGCCTTCTTCTTCCCAGAATTCTCCTTGTCTGCTTATCCTGCCTATACTTCCTGCCTGGCTACTGGCCAATAAGTGTTTTATTAAACCAGTGTACAAAAACATTATCCCTCAGCAGCCCTTGCACCCAGGAAAGATTGCCCCACCCCTCACCATGGGCATGCAACTCACCTGGGGAGCACACTAGAACTGAACCTATTGTCTAGACGCAGGTGAGCTGACATTGAGGGCCTGGGAGTAGGTAACTGATCCTGCTCCCTTGTCTGCCATGTGATGTCATGGGTGAGAGAAAGATGTCCTCCCTGCTTACCCATTGCCACCTGCGGCAGGTGAGAGAGTTGGCCCTGGGGTCACAAGACTGAGAGAACCAGTCCTAACCCTCACCAGCTGCAGCACACCGAAGAGCAGGCCCTGTGCCCAGCGTAGACAGCACACTAGAGCTGACCCTGTTGTAGATGTGCAGGTGAGCCAGCCCTGAGGGCTTGAGAGCAGAAGAGCTGACCCCGCCCCCTTCATCTTCCCCCTACAGCAATCAGGAGAGGGGGACCTGCATCTCACCTGGGTAAAACAGTAGAGCTGGCTTGGTGGTATGAGTGTGGGTGGACCAGATCTGAGGACCTGAGAACTGGCCTTGTTCCTTGCTGCAGCCTGCGTTGGCTGAGCTAGCTGAGGCAGTGCTGGAGAGTTTGCCCAGGTAGTGATGATGAGAGGAAGCTGGCAGGCTGACCAACCCAGCTACCACACAGATTCAGAAGCAGGGCTATGAGTTAGCCCACCCCAACATTCACCACATCTACAAACTGTTGGAGCATGTGAAGGGGATGAACCTACAGATCCAAAAGAGCAGGAGCTCCGTGACACAGGGCAACAACAGGAAATCCGAGAGGAGCCCCAGTGAGAGCCCATTATTGATAGTGTAGCAGAAGCCAGAACCAGATCAATAACTCGTAGCAGTGAACACTTGCAAGTAAAAATGAATGGACTAAAAGTTAAACTGTGACTCAACTGGTCACACTATAGCTTCCACAAGGAGATTCTTTTTCTTTTTTTCTTTTGTTTGGTTTTAGGTTTTTCTTTTACATTTTGTTTTGTTTTGGAGGAAAGTTGCAAGGGCAAAGGGTGGATGTGAGGAGACAGGGAAGTAAGTGGGATCAGAATGCCTGATGTGAAATCCACAAAGAATCAATAAAAGTTAAAAAAAAAAAAAAGAAATAGGCTGTGCAAAGGTGGGCAAACTAATTGATCAGTTGATAGTGCTTCCTGTTTTCCTCAGGGTTGTGGTTATATGGACAATCTTTATGGAACAATGACTTTTGGATTTATGCTCAAACCTTTTAGATACTTTAGCATTCTGGCATTTCCTGGGGGATGCATATGGCTTTATAGATATGACTGGAATAAGGAAATTTGTATCCATAGAATACCAGGTAGGCTGGGCCTCCCTCAATAATAATTAACTTTATGGGAATAAATGGCATTATCTTTCTGAGAAATGAGCAGGCAGTGAGGAGGGTGATGCACAGGCAAGACGGCACAGGAGAAGAGGATTAGAACTCGGCAGAAGGCTGCAGAACTGTGTGTGATTTCCTCATAGTGCCTGCAACCCTCAGGAAATGGACTGCACTCTAAGTCACGGGAGCAGATATCTTGTAGCTGTAAAAATGGGCTTGAACTTTACCTTGAGATATACCTGAGGAATGAGGTTAAGGCTTTAGAACACAATAGAGGTTTCTGGATGTTCCGTGTCATGTTATTGGTTATTTCATCTAAATTTACTTGAAAATTGGAAGGAAGAGAGGCGAAAATCATAATGAAGCTGAACAGTCACAAGGTTCCTTTCCTGTGAATGATTTTGTCTACCAGTAGGCACTGTTTATAACTCCTATAGGCATAGGTATTTTGTTATCTTTTCTTGATGGACTTTGAATGTATGTGTTTCTGGTATTCCTACCAGATTAAACTGGTCTTTCTGGGCAGCAGCTACTGGGTTCTCTGTTCTCATAACCCTTCATGGAGCCGCACAGAATGTGTAGGTAGTTAGGGCTGTTGATTGCTCCACTAACGAAATGGCAGCATAGTAAGTTCCTGCTCTCGCTAGTGAACCTGAATGTGGATGGGACAGGATACAAGATAAAGAAAGTGGTAGAAATAAAAAGGTATCTAACACTATAGAACTCCCCAGCAGATCCCAAGAGTTATTGTGGTAAATGTATTTGGTCCATGTTGTTATGTCTTTAAAGTTTTAATAAATATGTCATCTATTGGAAAAGAAATATCTCACCAAAACCAAAAATTAAAAACAAATCCTCAACATCTAAACTCACAACTATCTAGCTTACTTTAATGTCAATGGGAAGATACGTTAGTGTGAGGCAAGCTCAGCTGAAGTCTAGAAGAATAAAAATGGAAACTAGGTCAGTTTTCCCTCACACTTACGATTGTCAAACTCCATGTGTTATAATCACACTGTGCATTTGTTGAAACACACACACACACACACACACACACACACACACACACACACACCACTGTGAAATGCCTCATCAATTACTTGAAAGACAAGGTTGAAGGTCCTGCATTTTCAGTGTGCATCATAGGCCATTTTTTAAAGTTTTTTTAAATTTGTTATTAATTAAATTTATTCATTTATTTTACATCCTGACTGGTTTCTCCTCCCTCCTCCCCTCCCATTCCCTCCCTCACCACCCCTCTGCTCCCCCATCCGAATCTTCTTCTCCCCTGTTTCTGTTCAGAAAGGGACAGGCCTCCCATGGGTGTGGACAAACCATGGCATATTAAGTTGAGGTCGGGCTAAGCTCCTCCCCTCATATTAAGGCTGGGTAAGACAACCCAGTATGAAGAATAGGTTCCCAAAAACCTGCCGAAGCATCAGGGACAGACCCCACTCCCACTGCTCAGAGTCCCACAAGTAGACTAAGTTATATAACTGTCTCACATAGGGCCTAGGTCGGTCTCATGCAGGCCCTCTAGCTGTTGGTCCAGTGTCTGCGAGCTCCTGTGAGCCCAGATTAGTTGTTTCTCACAGGTCATTCTTAGGTGCTCCAGTCTGAGACTGCTGGCCTAGCATACAGATTTCACCGTGATTTAAAAATGAATGAATATGGCTGATGTTTCAGGGAAGGGGAAAATGACCAAGGACTGCTAGTAAATCATTCACAGGCAGAGTAGTGTGGTGGTAAAACAGGCTGAAAGTGAAACAGCCTAGGATTTGCTTAGCTGATGCTGGGCAACTTGAGTGTCTTGATTCTCTGCTTCCCTTCCTGGAAAGTATGAACGGGCAACAGCTGGATGACTGTGGTGGTGGTCAGCGGTATAAAGAAAGCTGATGGGCCTGATAAGTTGTGTCTTTGATATGTGGAGCCATGTGAAAGAGAGCAATTATTGTGCTTAAATTTTTCCAACTTGTATCCCTAAAGTCTGCTGGAACCCCAAAGACCCCCCTCATCTGAAGAAGTCAAGCTATAAATAAGCCTCGAACCATTGAGCTTGACACTCAGGTGACGCGCAGGCTCCCACAAGGAACGAGTCTGAAAGACAGAAATACAATCTGTTTCCGAAACATGGTGGAGTAGTTCACACTTTCTACGGCTTCATCCTGAGGTGCGATTTGGAAGGAAAAGTGTGTGTTCCAAGCGAGCAAAGAGAAATCATTCCGACTAAATTCGATGGGCTAGAAAAGATAAACCACAGACAACAAAGAAGCTGAAATTATGGCTACAAGGAAGAAGGGGGATGCAGGCTGTGCTGTGTGATTACATCTCAAAGGAGCCTGACGGAAAGACCTGCGGGCAGAGGAAAAGAAGCGGTCGCTCCTGTCTGGAGATGTTGAGTATCCCTGTAGCAAATTCGTGCAATTTTGTTTGTTTCTAGGAAGAAATAGCTGTTTCAAGCGTTGGAGCCCAGCGAAGACAGGAACGAGTGATGGGTTAGCTGTGAGATAATTGCAGTGGACTTTCTGAGGGAAGCAGCCTATTCAACCTCCTTTCTTCTCAGCGTTTTGAAACGGGCATTTGGATAATTGTGAGAGGTCAATTTTAATTTTTACAGTCCTGCTTTTTCCTTGGTGTGTGGAGGGTGAGAGTCTTCCTAGAGAATCTTAGATAGTTATTGTCTAGTTTTTTCACCATTAGAAAGAGAAATATTCTGGTAGTGGATAAATTAAGGTATAAGGCAATTAACAAGAAAAGAAGGCTTCCTTATAAATCATTTGATTTTTTTTTTTTTTAAAAAAAATAAAGTCATCTGGGGATAGGTTTCACAGCATTCCTCAAGACGTTTTATTATGCCTTCGTTTATGCCTAGTGCAAGGATAGATTTTTTTAGCTTAAACTCCAACCTGCAAAGCCTCTTTTCAGAAATGAAACAAGCAAGACAAAAATCCTCTTCCTACAGAGTACAGGGAGACAGGCGCTAGAGAGTCATGGCAGAGGAAGCTGCTGAGCTTAGGAACTTAGTCCAGCACACCCTGCTGACAAAAGGAGAAAACTTGTTAGGAAGCAGCTCCTGAGGATTTTGTTGTTGTGAAGTGAATCCAGACACGTATAGGCAGTGTGAGAAGCACACACAGTCACAGGAAAATTTTGGACTGTTCACTTAACAGAACCAAAGTGAAGGACCCCGCTGTAACATAGAAGAAAACATTGTGTTTGCCTACAATGAAAGAGTTTCATTAATTTTCTGGGAGCAAATATTTACTAAGCATGTCCCGTGATATTTCTAAGCTTGTAGGTGCTAAGCATTCAGTATTACAGAATGAAGGGCTTGTGATGAGTTTAGACAGTTTGTAAAAGCTTGGACTCTAGGCAACTAAAATACCACATGTGCCCACATAAGCTTAATATAGTCCACAGTAAATATTGTCACTTTATAGAACAATGGATTCATTCATTTGGCATGATTCCTTTCTCTGTTCTCCATATCATGTTATTGGGAGCTAGGCTTCCCTGATGATTCTGTTCAGATAAAAACATGAAGATGTTATGGTCAGGCTCCTGGTTATACTCTGTGAGGAATCTGGCCTTACCAAGACTTATTGAAGCTGGACTTACCATACAGAGCACATGATTCCTGTAGGACAAGAGAACTCAAATATGGGAAAGTGGTATTAAAAGCAATAGGTAAGATAGTTACTAGTCTTCTTTTAAGAGACTTAAAACAGGAACTCAAATCTTTATGGGATAAACTATTGTGTTTTCATAAAATGTATCATCACTATTGGGGCATACATCCTTGCAATAAATGTTACTTCATTCAGACACTGGTGATGCTGTAGTGTGGTATTTGCATTTTTTTTCATTTTCTGCACTTTTTTAGTCGAGAATTTTCTGTTTAGAAGAATGAATAAAGGTTAAAGTTGGTGTCTGCACCCCAATCTTTCCCTCCTGTTGCTGCAACACCAAATGCCTCTTTGGCACAATTTACCTGATCCAGGTCAGGCTGAAGCCATCATTTTGGTGTTTTATTGTTTCTCCTCTAATCATGTCACCTCATGATTTCTAGGGATCATTCAAACTGGTGACAGTTTCTTGGCTAGTCTTTTCATTTTAGGATGAAATTCTTGGCATATGTTTGCTTCCAAATGAGCAAAATGGACTTGAGCCAAGCACTTGGCTTGTTCCTTCTTGTGTAGTTATTTTCTCCCTGTTGAAACATTCCATTAAGGCCCAGGGAGTAGATAAAACTTACAAGTCTCAGAAAGTTTCTGAAGCCTAGGAGATTCAAAAGCCCCTTCCCAAGACTATGTAAGGAGTAACAATTGCTGGGAAGGAGAGACTCTTCAACCAGCCAAGGAGAGCCCTAGGGGTAAACCTTTCATTAATGATTCATTTCTCATGCTGGGATGGGCTTTTTGGGCATGTAGCTTCCCTTAGTCATGTTCCTGTAAGTAACCCTTCATCCATATGCCTTTAAAAAACAATAACAAATTTATTTGTTGTGGGATATTAGATTAAGATGTGTTACATTTGTGGTGATGTTTTATTTGTGTTCTAACAAATAAAACTTATCTGGGGATCAGAGAACAGAACAGCCACTAGGTTAGACATAGAGGCCAGACAGTGGTAGCACACGCCTTTAATCCTATCACTTGAGAGGCGGAGATTCATCTGGATCTCTGTGAGTTCAAGGCCACACTGGGAACAGAGCCAGGCCTGGTGGCACACACCTTTAACAGCAGCATTTGAGATCTCATGTCTTTGCTTGGGAAGGACACATGCCTTTAATCCCAGGAAGTGATGGCAGGAAGCAGAAAGGTATATAAGGTATGAGGACCAGGAACTAGAAGCTTTTTAGCAGCAGTTCAGCAAAGACACTTTTGGGTGAGGACTCAGAGGCTCCCAGTCTGAGGAAACAGGATCAGCTTAGAAGTTGGTGAGGTGAGGTTGGCTGTGGCTTGTTCTGCTTCTTTGATCTTTCAGTTTTCACCCCAGTGTCTGGCTCTGGGTTTTTTTTTTTTTTTTTATTAATAAGACCATGTAGCAATTCTTCTTACATACATTCATTTATGCTGTGGAATATTTGTTTAATGATGCAAAGATGTGTTGCATTCTTCTATGTTGCATTTGCTTAATTCTGTGAAGCTGTGTTACCTTGCCTGTCTAAAACACCTGATTGGGCTAATAAAGAGCTGAATGGCCAATAGCAGGGCAGAAGAGAGATAGGTGGGGCTGCCAGGCAGAGAGGATAAATAGGAGAAGAAGGGAGGAGGAAACAAGGAAAAGGAGAGTAGGACAGAGGGGGCCAGCCACCCAGCCACCCAGCCACCCAGCCACCCAGCCACCCAGCCACCCAGCCATCCAGCCATCCAGCCACCCAGCCACCCAGCCACCCAGCCACCCAGCCAGCCATGTAATAAGAAGGAAAGAGAGGAACATAGAATAGAGAAAAGTAAAAACCAAAAAAAAACAAAAAAAAAAAAAACCAACAAAAAGCCAACCACACTTATTAGTTCACCAAGCCAGACTTGATGGAATGGTTTCTTTGGAATAGTCCTATTCACCATGGACCTGTGCTCCTCTGCCAAGAAGTCCCACAGTGCTTCTGGAGTTACTTTGTCACTTCCATGGGCCAGTTCGTTCCTTAAACATCCTCTGTCTGACCTGGAGAAAAGGAAGGAGAGCAAGAGGCTTCTTGACTACTAAAAGGCTTTAAGAAGTCTTCAGTTCGTTTTTCTCCCTCAAGCTCACACATCTGGAGCAATGTGTGGGAGAAGGACTCTGAAACTGCCTCTGAGAAAGGTTAACTGTGGAGCAGCACAGGATCCCCCGTTCTCAGGAAGAGCCTCACAAACGAACGTGTCTCTCACGACAAAGCCACTGGCAGGGGCTGGGAAGAGTTTATTTTAAGTAACTAGCACACCTCCATTTGTCGTAAGCCCAGCTCAGCTTTTCAGAGCTGCTTTTAGCTTTCATTGTCTTGAACTAAGTAACCGCCAAACGAGGGAAATATCTGTCAGTCATGACGTGACTTCCAGACACTGCAGCCCAATTCCTTCCCTTTCTTGTAAAGATCATGTATGAGATCATAAAATAGAAAATGCATAGATTTTCAGCTATTTATTGAGGTCGGACAGAATAACTTCATCTAGCTTAATCTAGTTGTAGTGTGATGAGCTTTCTTAACATGACCTGCAATGTATCTCTATAAGAAGAGAACCAGACACATCTACCATGTCTAGAGTTTTGGTGAGTTAGCAGAAATGTGCAGGTCATTTATTTCCTTCTCAGTTATTTTATGATGTTTTTGAGCATCTCAAAGACAATGCAGCATAAAATGTAATTTTTCTTTATAAAACATTGTCATGTGAATGTGGCATCTTTCACTATCTAAAATAACACTCCCATAAAATTTTTGCAGGCCTCTCTGTTTCTTCAACAGACCAGATCCCTCAGGCACACCCCTAGTGCTGAAGAGGACACCAGCTGCAGCCTCCTGTGGCTCCACAGACCATCCCCTTCTGATCTCTCTCCCCCACTCATTGCTGTATCCCAGCCTTCCACACCAGCAGGTGCTCCCTGCAAAAACATCAGGCCAGCAAAACAGGCAACACACAGCCATCACTCTCTTGAAAATCCAGAGAGGAAACATACCAAGGAACAAAACACCCACCCAACAAAGACAAACCCAGAAATCAGCACCCTAGACCTATAATCACTCCAAATCCAGATGCATAGACACTAGCATTAAAAAAAAATAAGAGCCAGGTCACTATGGCCCCACTAAAGCCCAGCCATCCTACCGCAGCAGGCCCTGAATAGTCTAACATTGCTGAAGCACAAGAAAAAGACCTTAAAACCAACTATATGAAAATGATAGAGGTCCTTATAGAGGAAATGAAAAAGCCCTTAAAGAAACCCAGGAGAATACAAATAGTTGAAGGAAACCAATAAAACTCTTCTGAAAATGGGAATAGAAACAATAAAGAAAACACAAACTGAGGAAATTCTGGAAATGAAAAATCTAGGTAAGGGGACGGGAACTACAGATACAAGCATCACCAACAGAATACAAAAGATAGAAGAGAGGATCCCAGGCTTTGAAAATATGATAGAGGAAATAGATACACCTGTCAAAGAAAATGTTAAATCTAAACAATTCCTGACACAAAACATCCAGGAAACCTGGGACACTGTGAAAAGACCAAATCTAAGACTACTAGGAATAGAGGAAGAAGAAAAAACCTAGCTCAAAAGCCAAGAACATATATTTTTGTTTGTTTGTTTGTTTGTTTATTTATTTATTTTGTTTCTATTTCCTGACTTCTCCACCTGCCCCCACTCCTTCTGTTTCTCTTCAGAAAAGGGCGGGCCTCCCATGAATATCAGCCAGCCATGGTATATCAAGTTGTAGTGAGACTAGGCAATCAGGTAGGAGGAAAGGGTCCCCAAAGCAGACAACAGAGTCAGAGACAGCCCCTGCTTTCACTCTTAGGAGTCTCCCAAGAAGACCAAGCTACACAATTGTAACATATATGCAGAGGGCCTACATCAGGTCCATGCAGGATCCCTGGTTGTTGGTTTAGTCTCTGTGAGTCCCTATGAGCCTAGGTTAGTTGATTCTGTGGGTTTTTGTGGTGGTGTCCTTGACCTCAGTGACTCCTACAATCCTTCCTCCCCGTCTTCTGCAAGATTCCCTGAGGTCTGCCTAATGTTTGGCTGTGGGTCTGCTTCTGTCTCCATCAGTTGCTGGGTGAAGCCTCTCTGATGACAGTTGGGTTAGGCACCAACCTATGAGTATAGATGAGTATAGCATAATACCATTAGAAATCATTTCATTGGCTTTCTTTTCCCAGTTGTGTTTGGTTCCATCCTAGGTCTCTGGGCTATTCTTCCTCTGGGTCTTGGCCCTCATGGATGAGCTCCTTCTCATGGTATGGGCCTCAAGCTGGGCCAGTCATCAGTTGGTCTCTCCCACAATTTCTGTGCCACCTTTACCACAGCACATCTTGTAGGCAGGATGATCAGCTTGTCTATTTTTATGCCAATATCATGCAGTTTCTGTTACTATTGCTCTGTAGTAGAGCTTGAAATCAAGGATGGCGATACTTCTGGAAATTCTTTTATTGTATATTATTGTTTTTAACTATCCTGGGTTTTTGTGTTTCCCATATGAAGTTAAGTTTGTTCCAGAACATATTTTTAACAAAATCATTGATGAAAATTTTCTTAACATAAAGAAGGCCATACCAACAACAGATAGGTTGGACCAGAAAAGAAAGTCCCTTAGCCACATAATAATCAAAACACTAAACATGTAGAACAAAGAATGAATATTAAAAATTTCAAGGGAAAAGAAAAAGGAATATATAAAGGCAGATTTATTACAATTACAACTGATTTCTCAATGGAAACTCTAAAAGCCAGAAGGGCCTAGATAGATGTGCTGTAGACTCTAAGAGATAACAGATGCTAGCCAGGACTGCTATACTCAGCAAAACCATAGATGGAGAAAACAAGATATTCTATGATAAAGTCATTTTAAACAATATCTATCTTCAAATCCAGCCCCACAGAAGGACTTAGAAAGAAAACTCCAACCTAAGGAGGTTAAGTACACCCACGAGAACACAGGAAATAAATAATCTCATACCAGCAACACAAAAAGAAGGTAAACACACACACACACACACACACACACACACACCACCACCACCATCACCACCACCACCACCACCACCACCACCACCACCACCAACAACAACAACATTATAACAAGAATGAACAGTCATTGGTCATTGATATCTTTCAAAACCAATGTTCTCAGTTCTCCAATAAAAAGACAGATTAATAGACTGGATACAAAACAGTATTATTCTTCTGCTGCATCCAAGAAATACACCTCAACATTAAGGATAGACATCATCTCAGGGTAAAAGGGTGGGAAAAGGTATTCTAAGCAAATAAACCTAAGAAGCAAGCTCGTGGAGCCATTTTTAATATCTAACAAAGTGAACTTCAAATAAAAACCAATCAAATGAAATGGGGAAGGACACTTCCTACTCATCAAAGGAAAAATCCACTAAGATGACATTTCAGTCATTAACCTCTATGCCCCAAAGACCAGGGCACCCAAGTTTATAAAAGAAATACTACTACAGCTTAAATCACATATAAACTACCATACACTGACAGTGGGAGACTTTAGTACCCAACTCTCACCAATGGACAGGGCATCCAGATAAAAACTAAACAGAAATACTGAACCTAAACAGATGCTATAAATCAAATGAATATGGCAGATATCTACAGAACATTTTACCAGAACATAGAAGAATGTACCTTCTTCTCAGCACCTCCTGGAACTTTCTCCAAAATTGACCTCATACTCAGACACAAAAACACAAAGTTTCCACAGATACAAGATATTTGAAATAACACCCTGCATCCTATGAGACCATCATGGATTAAAGGTGGACATCAACAACAATAGAAATGATAGAGAGCTTACAAACTCATGGAAACCGAACAACTCTCTACTGAATATAAAATGGGTCAAGACAGAAAGAAAGACTCTAGAATTCAATGAAAATGAATGCACAGTATACTCAACTTTGTAGGACACAATGAAAGCAGTGCTAAGAGGAAAGTTCATAGCACTAAGTAGCTCCATAAAAAAACTGGAGATCTCATACTAGCCATTTAATAGCACACTGAAAGGGTTCTATAACAAAAAGAAATCATCACACCCAGTGGAGTAGAAGGCAAGAAATAATCAAACTGAGGCCTTAAATCAATAAAATGGAAACAAAGAGTTGGTTCTTTGAGAAAAGCAACAAGGTAGACAAACACATATTCAAACTAAATAAAAGGTAGAGAGAGAATATCTAAATTAATAAAATCAGAAACAAAAGGGGGCATAACAGACACTGAGGAAATCCAGAGAATCATAAGGATGTACTTTAAAAACCTGTACTTTACCAAATTGGAAAAATAAAAAAGAAGTGGATAATTTTTCTTGATAGGCAACACTTAGTAAAGTTAAATCAAGATCAGATAAACACTTTAAATAGACCTAAAACCCCTAGTGAAATAAAAGCAGTCATTAAGACTCTCTGGACCAAAAAAAGCTCAAGGCCAGATGGTTTCATTTCAGAATTCTACCAGGCTTCCAAAGAAGAGCTAATACCAATACTCCTCAAATTATCCCACAAAATAGAAACAGAAGGAACATTGCAAAATTCATTTTATGAGGCCACAATCATCCTGATACCCAGACCACATAAAGATTCAGCAAAGAAAGAGAATTATAGACCAATTTCTCTAATGACCATGATGCAAAAATACTCAATAAAATACTTGCAAACTGAATTCAAGAACACATCAAGAAAATTATCCACCATGCTCAAATAGGCTTCATCCCAGAGATACAGGGATGGTTCAACATGCAAAAATCTGTCAATGTAATTCACCACATAAACAAATGGAAAGAAAAAAAAACCCACATGATCATCATATTAGATGCTGGAAAAGCCTTTGACAAAGTCCAATGCCCCTTCATGATAAAAAGTCTTGGAGAGATTAAGAATACAAAGGCCATACCTAAACATTTATAATAAAATATTATGAAATTATTATAAAATGCCTTAGGCAATTTACAGGAACCAAATTGCCAACATCAAATTAAATGCTGAGAAACTCAAAGAAATTCCACCTAAAATCAGGAAGAATACAATTCTGTCCACTCTCTCCCTATCTATTCAATATAGTACTCCAAGTCCTAGTGGAAGCAATAAGACAATGAAGGAGATCAAGGGGATACAAATTTGAAAGCAAGAAGTCAATGTATCATTAATTACAGATGGTATGACAGTATGCATAAGTGACCCCAAAACTTCTACCACAAAACTCCTACAGCTATAAATACCTTTAGTGAACTGGTTAGACATAAGATTATCTAAAAAAAATCAGTATCTTTTCTTGCAGATGATATGATAGTATACTGAAAAAGTTCCCACTGGGGAATTCCTGCAGCTGATAATGTTCTCAGTGAAGTGGCAGGCTACAAGATTAACTGAAAATACCCAGTAGCCCTCCTCCATACAAATAACAAATGGACTGAGAAGGAAATCAGGAGTACAACACCTTCACAAATAGCCTCAAATAATTTGGAATATCTTGGGGGTAATTCTAACTAAGCAAGCTAAAGACTTATATAACAAAAATTTCAAGTCTCTGAAGAAAGAAATTGAAGAAGATATCAGAAGATGCAAAGATCTCTTATGCTCGTGGATTGGTAGGATTAACATAATAAAAAATGACCACCCTCAGGTGCAGAGATCCATGGTCAGGTGCCAGGCTGAACCCTGGGAATCCAATTGATGAGAGAGAGGAGGGATTCTGCAGACAGGGGAACGTTGAGATCATGATGGGAGGACATGCAGAGATGACCGGCCACACTATTGGAGGCCCATGAACTGTAAACTAGTGGCTGTGGAGCCTCCACAGGACTGGACTAGGCCCTCTGGATACAGAAGATGGTTGTTTGACTCAAACTGTTTGGGAAACACCCAGGCAGAGGGATCGGGATCCATCCCTGGTGCATGGGCAGGCTTTTCGGAATCCAGCGCCTGTGGTGTGGTGCCTTGAGCAGCCTTGGTACAGTTGGAAGGGGCTTGGACCTGCCTAGGCTCAGTGTGCAGGGCTCTGCTGACTCCCCATGGGAGACCTTGATGTGGGGGATGTGGGGATGTAGGGATATGGGGTGGCTTGGGAGGGAGGGCTGAGAGATGGGAGGAGGTGGGATCTGTGGGTGGTATGTAGAGAGAGTAGAAAATTTCTTAATAAAGAAAAAAAAGTAAAAAAAAAAGTGAAAAAATGGCCATCCTACCAAAAGCAATCTATAGATTCAGTGCAATCCCCATCAAACTTCCAACACAATCCTTTACAGACTTTGAAAGGACAATTCCCAACTTCAAATGGAAAAACAAAAAACCCAAGATAGCTAAAATAATCCTGAACAATAAAAGAACTTCTGGAGGTATCATCATCCCTGATTTCCAGTTGTACTACAGAGCTATAGTAATAAAAACTGCATGGTATTGGCATAAAAACAAACACACTAATCTTGGACTCAAGCTGAAGACCAAGACATACATTGACACATATATGGACACTTTTTTTTATTAAGAATCCAGAAATACACACTAGACAAAACACAGCATCTTCAACAAATGATGCAGCTCAAACCGGATGTGTGCATGGAAAAGAATATAAATAGATCTATACTTATCACCCTGCACAAAACTCAAGTCTAAGTGGATCAAAGATGCCCACATAAAAACAGATACACTGAATCTGATAGAAGAGAAGGTGGGGAGTAGCCTTGAATGCATTGACACAGGACACAACTTCCTGAACAGAACACCGATAGCACAGGCACTAAGATCAACAATTAATAAATGGGACCTCATGAAACTGAAAAGCTTCTGTAAGGCAAAGGACATGGTCAATAAGGCAAAGCAGCAGTCTACAGAATGGGAAAAGATTTTTACCAACTCTGCATCTGATAGAGGACTAACATCCAAAATTTATGAAGAACTCAAGAAACTAGATGGGAAAAAACCAAATAATCCAACTTAAAAATGGGGTACAGCACTAAAAAGAGAATTCTCAATAGAGGAATATCAAATGGCTGAGAAACGCTTAAAGAAATGTCAACATCTTTTTTTGTTTTCAGACTTGTATTTAACCTTTTCAGACCTGGGATCGTAAGTTTAGTCACCACTGATGAATGAACTGTGACAGAACAGAGTTATCTTTTACAATCTTTTTTTCTCAAGTTTTGTCATCATTGACAAACTGAGTTATCTTTTATAATCATGTTTACTCATTAACCACATAACCCAAATTTTAAGAATCTAGAGGCATGTGACAGCCTGTGCTCAAGCTGGTAGCTCTTGTGTCTTTAAGGACACTAGATAGAAAATCTCCAGACTGCCATGTCCCAAGCAGTGTATTATTAACTCTTAAAGGTCAGAGTGCCCAAGAAACAATCCTCAGGCCAAAACTGCTGCAGTTATTATTTAAATTCTTGCATAATACAATGTTTACCTCTTATATCTTTGTAGAATTTATTTATATGTCTAATCCCGGCATTATTTTGTTCCTTGGTCTTAAGACACTATAGTGGCCCTGCATGAGCTGACTTTTCTAAGAAATAGAGGCCCCAACACCCCATTCTTTTATTATCTTTCCACACCATTCTTGCTCATTTTAAGTCTCTGTGTAGGACAGAGGTAACTTTAGCTAATCTAACTTTGTTGCTGTGTACGCTACGTAATCATCTGAGTGTATAGTGGGAAGAGGCTTGTAATCTGATCTGTGGCCAACTTTTCAGCCCATCCAATCTTGTTAACCTTTTTAAGTTTACTTTGTTTTGAATATCTTGTTCCTGAGTAAGTACAGAAACAGATGTTTCAAGAATATCTCACATCCTCATAAAGAGACCTCTGGCTTCTTTATGTAAATCATAACATTCAAGGTGTAAGGGAGATCTTCAAGTATATAAGGGTATCTTCCTGAAGACAGGAGGGGTAGTATGCTCATAATTTTTCTGAGGAAGCTTAGGAGCAGTACTCCTGGGAAGGCATAAATGATTCATAAGAAATTTCCCATAAATCCAATATCCCACAGTTGTACAAATATTAACAGCCCCCCAAGCATGCAACACATGGAGATGGAAACCAAAAGTGGCTCGGTGGCCATCATGCAGCTTATCCTTGCTGGATCTTTGTCAAGCACCTGTGCTGGCTCTATGACTTTTGCTGTTCTCATCAAATACGGCTGTTTTGGTAACCCAGACCCAGAAAGACAAATATGGTACATACTCATTTATAAGTGGATATTAGCCATTAAGTCAATGATCTCTAGACCCAAAGAGGTTAAGCAAAGTGGAGGGTGCATAGATCTTTTTGGGAAGGGGAAATAGAACAGATATTGTGGGTGGACTGGGTGAGGGTGGGGATGGGAACTGGAGGGATCCGGTAGGGGTAAGATGGGATGGAAGGAGAGTCTGAGGAGAGATGACTGAAATTGACTGGTCATTTGGGGGTGGTTTAGAAACTCAATGCAGTGAAAACTTCCTGAAATCTATGAGGGAAGTCCCTCATAGTGAGGACTTCTAGTAATAGGGGACTCATAGTCTTGACTGACCATCTCTTGTAGCCAAGGCTTCCAAGAGGCAGGACTAGGATCAGTTAAATTGTTGCCTGAGGGGGTCCTGTGGAGATTCCCAAACAACCCAGGCTGATTCTGGGATGTCAGATTGCTCCCCGAAGACTGACGGAGGGGCCCATTGTCAAGAACAGCTTCCCCACAACTCATTGAAAGTGGAGAGGTTGAACTGGTGCCTGCATGGATCCTTCACCCCTATATTCTAGTCTCTTTGATGTAAGAAAGTACTCTGCAGGACACCAAAAGAGAGTCATGAGCACAACTCAGCTATAAAACCTTCGACCTATCTATCTGCCCTACCTACAAGATGTGCCAGGCAACGGTAGTGCAGAACTTGTGGGAGTGGCCAACCAATGTCTGATTTAACTTGAGGTCCACGCCATGAGACAGAATCCATGCCGGGCACTGCTTGGATTCCCAGGAAAATAATTTTTTCTGCAGGTACAAGTAACTTTATTAAAGCAGAATACTTGATAACAAGGAAAAACGTAATTAAATCTTGTTCCTGTTGATTTTCAGGTCTTTCTCATTTATTTCCCGACTTCAAATGTCTCCTAACAGAAAGGAACTGGAGCCCTTTGACTCTTATCAAACTATTAATAGAAAACTTATCTTTATGGTAGGCCAGTACTTCACTGACCCTTCACTGTCTCCCTGACCCTATTTCTTATTTTGAGATCTCAGGTAGCCCAGGCTGACCTTAAACTTTATATATAGCCAAAGATGACCTTACACTTCTGATTCTCTTGTTTTCTGCTCCAGAGTGCTGGGGTGTTAGGTCTACGCCGCCACATCTGGCTTATTTTGTGTTGCAGATCAAATTCCCACTTCATGTGTGCTGGGTGGGCACTCTAGCAACTGAGCTTCATGTTTCAGCCACAATTTTAAAATTTTGTTATTTTTCTTTTGTAGTGTCTATCTTTGTAGGGCTAGGGATTTGAAGCTGGAAACTTGTAAATGTTAGTTAAGCACTCTATGGTTGTGATGCACTCTTATACACTAAAAATTCAGTTATTAGTCAGTATTACTAGTGTGTGTGTGTGTGTGTGTGTGTGTGTGTGTGTGTGTATGTGAGCGCCACATGAGCCAGGGCATACTTGTGAAGGTCAGAGGCCACCTTTTCAGGAGTGGTTTCTCTCCTTCCACCTTGTTGAACAGAGTCTTTCTCAGTTCTCTCTGCTGTGCTGGGTACCCACAAACTTCTCCCATTTCCATTTCTGCAGGAGTACTGGAATTACATATTTTCTATTGCATTCTGTTTCTTCAGATGAGTTCCAGGAATTGAACTCAGGCCATCAGATTTGTGCAGCAGGCACGTTTATCTACTGAGCCACCTCACTGGTCCGTGGACATAGATCAGCCTATGAAATATTGGGGTTCACCCTAGTTGTTTCCTTCTATAGTTGAATCTTAATTGACCACGATAACTTCCTTCCAAAAGGACTTACATTAAAATGTTTTAAAGATTTTATTAATTTATTTTTATTTATGTATATGTGTGTGAGTTATGTGACCACATGTGTCTTTGGAGGCCACAGGCCATTGGGTCTCCAGAAACTGGAATTATTCCTGATATGAATGCTGAGAACCAAGCCTTGTCCTCTGCAAGAGCTATGAATGCTCTTAACAGCTAATCCCCTAAAGATTCATTTATTTATTTATTTTGTCTGTCTATCTATCTGTCCGTCCATCCATCCATCCATCCATCCATCCATCCATCCATCCATCCATCTATCTATCTATCTATCTATCTATCTATCTATCTATCTATCTATCTATCTATCTATCTATCTATCTTGTGTGTGTGTGTGTGTGTGTGTGTGTGTGTGTCTGTGTTCATGTGCATTCATGAATGTCTAAGGAGAACTGAATAGGGCACTAAATAGCCCAGAGCTGGAGTTACAGGCAGTTGTGAACCATTTGATGTGGGTTCCGGGACCTGAACTCAGGCCCCCTGGAAGGGCAGCCGGTGCTCTTAACCACTGAGCCATCTCTCCAGCCCCCATCACTTCTTTTTATTTTTGTATCTTCTATTTTTAGTCCTCATCAAAAGGGAAGACTTCAGCAAAACAATGACAACACTCCATTTGTTTGTAACAGTGAAGAGTAGGTCTGAAGAAGGAGTGGTCCTTTCCATTCCTGTTTGAGCTGGAAGCTGAAGATGGGGAGAATGAGAGTCAAAGGCAGTCAATCAAATGGGAATTGGCAAATGAAAGCAGTGGAACCCGAATGATGTGTTGGCTTACTAGCTGGGAGGTGCATCTTGCTTTCTTTTAGTCCTTGTTTCTGAACCCTTTACAGGCAGCAACAAGTAAATTAAAGCAAGGTTCAAAACTAATGTTTTTGTAACCCAAGCACTCATTTCAATACTGTTTATTGGTTAGTCTCTGTGGTGAGTACTCAGCCCACATCTGCAAATTCATACACACCGCCTTTCTCACTCCTCCACGATTCAACGCCCCCTTTATACACACAAAATACGAATTTTACAGGAGTTAAGTTCATTTAATATAGAGTGGCAGGGTTTTGTGATTGAAATATTTGTGCTTATAAATAGTCTACTCTTTTGTGATAGGCACCTTTCCATTATTCTGTGAAGGACACCCATTATTCAGTATACAAGCCTCAACTAGTCATTAAAGATGCTTGAACTTAAACCTTGATTCTATTTGTTTATTCTGTCTTTGAGGTTTTATTTTGAAAAGAAAACCACCAGTAGATGTTACAGTTATAGTAATGGTATCATCGCTGTGAACCCAGGCCTCCAGTTGGCAACCGATGATGGTTAAGCCATTTTGTGTGTGTGTGTGTGTGTGTGTGTGTGTGTGTGTGTGTGTGTTTCCCTCACTGCGTAGCCCAGGCTGGCTTCAAGTTTACAGTCCTCTTGTCTTAGCATCCCAAGTGCTAGGATGAAAAGCATGAACACAGCTCCAGCCCTTAATACTTCCGTAGTTTATTTTTTTGATGAGGTGACTATTTTAGTGTTATCCTCCCCCACACTTCTCTTCCATGTACATCTCTTGACAACACACTTGAGGCTGTAGTTAGATTTTCTTTTAGGAAATCTGTGTAACTGCCTCTCTTTCACTCTCCTATGCTTACCCGTCCCCATTCTCTCTGCACTGGAAGCTGTGCTAAATTCTACAAAGGTACTTTTCATCTGCCCCTATCTAGGACACCCCTTCTGTTTGTGTCCTCCATCCTGGATTCTCATCTTCCTCTCTATTCCTCTTGTCCCTTTTTATTCCTGCCTCATTGGTTTCTTTCATTCCTGAATTGTTCTCATAATTCAGTATACAATCATACTTATGGCATCTACCCTAAAAAGAGTCATCTCTTCAACCTGAATTTACTTTTACCTTTGGCCCTTAAAACTCTTGCTTAATGAAAAAGGTTTGAATTTTCTGCAGTAACTGTCTCTGTTTTGTAATTACCCATTTTCTCTTTAGTCTACTCTCTCCCCATCAGGCTGTTTCTTCCAAACCACTAAGACCACACTGGACAGCGTGACCAATGGGGCACAGACATCAGTCTGTGGTTTTCACTTCCCTGCAGCATTTGACACTGTGGACCATGCCATTCTTTGTAAGCCCTGGTTTCATGGTTTCCATGGTATCACTCTTTCTTGATTTTTCTCCTTCCTGGTAGTCACTCATTGCCAGTCATTTTGCTTTCCTTGTTTGACCTTTAGATATTAAGCTGCCTGTAGTCTTTTCTATTTACATACCTTACTAGGCAGTTTCAGTACATTCTATCTGCCAGCAGTCCCCAGACGGCTCTAGCCTAACCTTTCCCTAGAGTCTCCTCACCTAGTTATTGTGCAACTTTGATATCTAAAACAAGCTTACATTTCTCTCTTTCTGTACAACCTTTTGTATACAGAACTTCCATACTCTGGCCTTCCCTTTTTCTGCAAACACATAACACGGTTTCTGTTTCACCTTCAAAATGTTTTCTGCAAGGCTGCCCTGCCTTGAGAGGTGGGCACCACTACGATGAACAGATATGTGATGGAAAAGTGGGAAAGCTAGAAAAACAGAGTGGTATGTGCCCCCGGGAGGGAGGTGGAACAGGAGACTTGATGTTGGTGACAGGCATGAGAGAGGGCTGAGGTTGGAAGCAGAACATGTCATTGCCCATTAGGGTTAGTGGGGTCATGTGCAGCAGCCTGGAGCTTATGAAGATGCAGACTCAGTTCCCAAACACACTGCCTGGCTGTGGGATTGCTCTGGCTCTGGGAAATAAAAGAGGCCCATGATGGGGAACAGTTCACTTTCTGCATTGAACATCCTTGAAGGATCACCATGATCCTCGATGCCACCAGAAGCCATGTTGATGTCTGTGGTTCATGCTGCTACCCCAGGCCACAATGAAGCTGAGATACGTCAAAGTCTGTGCCACTGACTGAAGCCATGTTGATGTCTGTGGTCCATGCTGCTGCCACAGGCCATACTGATCTGAGTGGCCTGCACTGCCACCTGTGTGCTGCCACTGAGGGTCATGTCTAGGTCAGTGGTCCTATTGAAGCTAGGGTCTTTGTTGATGTCTGTGGCCCTTGTTTCCACCGATGGCCATGCCGATGTCTGTGGTCTGTGCTGCAGCCTGAATCCAGGTTCATGACTGCAGTCCAGGCTGCCTCCAAGGACCTTGCATGGTCTGTGGTCCTATGGCAGCCTGGGGCCGGGCTCATGGTCTGTGTTGTTGCAAGAAACCACATGGAAGCCCGCGATTTGTGCTCCTGCTGACTGCAAAGAGCACAGAGGCTACTTTTGCAGTCATACTGATTAGTGTAGATGCACAGATGAGAAAGAGGGACATGGAAAACTTCTGTGACCACCCTACCTTCATACCCCAACCCCCCAAGTAACAGTCTAAACAGAAAGCTATTGAAGAGAACTCTTAAAAAGTGTGATAAGGATGCTGAAGTGTCACTCTCCACAATAGATGGCTTCTGGCAGGGGTGGGGGAGGGGAAGGACTCAGTCCTGTTTAAGGGTCAGGCCACTGAGAATCTAACTATGCTACAGTGAGTATATAGATGGCAATAAATTGGACTTTTTTTCTTTCATTTTAAAAATTTTAAGCATTGTTTTGATTGATTCTTTGGGAATTTCACATCATGCACTCCAATCCCACTCATTTTCCAGTTCCTCCATATCCACCCTTCACCCTTGTGGCACCATCCCTCCAAAACAGAAAACTTAAAAAGAAATAATGAAAATAAAATAAAAATAATAATATTAAAACAAGCAAGACTATCTCCATATCTATTCAATCTTGAACTTGAAGTTTTAGCTAGAAGAATAAGACAACTAAAAGAGATTACGGGGACACAAATGGGAAAGGAAGAAGTCAGGGTATTGCTATTTGCAGTGATATGATAGTATTCATAAGTGACCCCAAAAATTCCACCAAGGAACTTCTACAGATGATAAACTCTTTCAGCAAAGTGGCTAGATACAAAAATAAACTAAAAAAATAGCCCTCTTATACACAAATGATAAATAGGCTGAGAAAGGAATTAGAGAAACATCACCCTTCACAATAGCCACAAATAATATAAAACATCTTGGGATAACTCTAACCAAACAAGTGAAAGATCTCTGACAAGAACTTTAAGTCTTTGAAGAAAGAAATTGGAGAGATATCAGAAGTTGGAAACATCTCCTATGCTCATGGGTCAGTAGGATTAACATAGTAAAAATGACCATCTTACCCAAAGCAATCTTTAGATTCAACACAATTCCCATCAAAATTTCAACACAATTCTTTACAGACTTTGAAAGAACAATGCTCAACTTCATATGGAAAAACAACAACAATAGCAACAAAAAACCCAGGATTGATAAAACAATTCTGTACAATAAAGGAACTTCTGGAGGCATATCCATCTCTGATTTCAAGCTGTACTACAGAGCTGTAGTAAAAAAAAAACACATGGTATTAGAATAAAAACCAGACAGGCTGTTCAATGGAACCAAATCAAAGATGCCGACATAAATCCACATACCCGTGGACACCTGATTTTTGATAAAGAAGCCAGAAATATACAATGGAAAAAAAAAGAAAGCATCTTTAACAAATGGTGCTTATCTTACTGGATGTCAGCATGTAGAAGAATAGATCCATATCTATCATTTGCACAAAACCCAAGTCCAAGTGGATCAAAGACCCCAATGGAAAACCAGATTCATTGAACTTGATAGAAGAGAAAGTGGGGAATAGCCTTGAATACATCTGTATAGGAATCAACTTTCTGAACAGAACACCAATTGCATAGGCACCAAGATCAACAGTTAATAAATGGGACCCCATGAAACTGAAAACCTTCTGTGAGGCAAAGGACACAATCAATAGGACGAAAACACAGCCTTTTGGGAATGGAAAAAGTTCTTCACCAACCCTATATCAGACAAAGGGCTGATTTCCAAAATATATAAAGAACTCAAGAAACTAGACATCAACAAATCAAATAATCAAAATTTAAAAAATGGGGTGCTATTCTAAACAGAGAATTTTCAACAGAAGAGTCTTAAATGGCCAAGAAACACCTAAAGAAATGTTCATCATCCTTAGCCATAAGGGAAGTGTGAATAAAAACTACTTTGAGATTCCATTTTAGTCAGAATGGCTAAGATTAAAAAGCACAAGTGACAGCTCATGCTGGTGAGGATGTGGAGCAAGGAGAACACTCCTCCATTGCTGGTGGGAGTGCACACTTGTACAGCCACTTTGGAAATCAACATGGCAGTTTCCCCCAAAATTGAGAATTGACCTACCTCAAGACTCAGCTATACCAGTTTTGGACAAAGGATGCTCTACCACCTGGGCCCCCAAAAGACCAAGAAACTACTCAGACAGTTCCATTTCAAAGTGTTCGTTCGGTCTCTGGGATAAGGTGGAACAGTTCTTATAGATAATTTTTCAGGCTGGGAAGATGCTTTCCCCATAGAACATGAAACTGCGCAGATGATGGTCAAGAAGTTACTTGAGGACATCATTCCAGGTATGGTACACCTGTTCGGATTGGCTCTGACAATGGACTAGGCTTTGCGGTGCAGGTAATTCGGGGTATAGCTAAAACACTTAGGGAAGATTGGAAATTGCATTGTCCCTATAGGCCCAGAGTTCTGGCCAGTTAGAGAGCATGAATCAGACACTAAAAGAGACTCTTACGAAATTAATCATGGAAACTTGTGGTGACTGGATGGCTCTCCTCCCCTTCACCCTGTATCAGGTGTGAAATTCGCCTTACACCATCGGGCTTACACTATGTGAGATCATGTTTGTTTGAGCCCCTCCCATCCTCCCCAACTTGCAGTCTGACTTGGTCACTGAGCTCAGTTATGTTAACTTGTTTTGCCTCCTTAAGCACAGAAGCCTCAGTGTTCAAAGACACTTGGCCGAGGTTGCAACAGATGTAGGAGACAGCTCTGCCACCTACTCCACACCAGTTCCAGCACGATGACTGGGTTTACATCAGAAAACACCAACACAAGACTGGAAGGGACCCTAGCTCATGATCCTGACCATCCCTACCACCATCAAGGATGACGGTATCGCCACCTGGGGACACCACGCCCATGCCTGCGCACCTCCCAGGCAAAACACCGCATGGTCCCATAAAAACATCCCTGGACAAATTCCATCCCCCCTTCCCATTACCTATTCCAGCCAAACTAGCAACTCCGAAGTAGTACTGCAAAACAAATGGGGATTAGAATTTGTATTTTGACAACAAGGTGGACTTTGCGAAGCTTTAGGAGAGGAATGTTGCTTCGACGTTGATCATTCAGGAATGGTAAAGGAATCACTGACCAAAGTTAGGGAGGGACTAGCCAAATGAAAGAGGGAGCATGAGCAATCTCAATGCCGGTTTGAATCTCTGCTTAATGTCTCTCCATGGCCAACTACCTTAGTCTCCACACTGCGGGGGCTTCTGCTAATCTTAATACTCTTACTTTTGGGCCCTGTATCCTCAATAGACAGCTGGCTTTCATTAGGAAAAGGATTAGCACAGTGCAGTTAATGGTACTTCGGTCTCAGTATATCCCATCAGAGACTATTGGTGAAATTATTAAGGCCATTCTGCGTAGTTAAAAGGGAGGTTTATTTAATGGCATAACTTACGAATGAAGGGATAGGTAGGTTGCAGGGTCTGGGAAAGGTGTGGCACAGTCTGGCCGTGTTCTCTGGAGAACTCTGCTCGGTCTACCTCCAGCGTCCAGAGTCCAGGAACCAAGAGAGTCCCCGCATCCAGAACTCAGGTCTTCAGCGTCCTCTCTCAGCACTGCCTTGTAGGCGTGACCATTACCGAAGCCTCAATGGGGGTTGGGACTTCCAGATCAAAGCTGGAATGGCTACCACTACATCTCCCCCTTTTGTCTAAATAAGAAGGTTCTAACCTAATACAAGACTATATACAAAGGAAAGGTTATCAAATATTGTCCAGGAGTAATGAGGGATAATGACCTAGATAAGATGGAACTACAACCAATGTGAACAATATCAAGCAAGAAACACATATTAAAATCCAGAGAAGTCTAGAGCGTAGGTAAATGGCATGTTACAAAGATCATTCCAAAAGGTGTCCTATCCTAAAGAACCTGAATCTAATACTTAATATGTTCTATCTAAGATATTATATATATAAATACTAAGTTGTAACTATAACTGCTAGTCTTCAATCCCATCAAAGACCTGAGAAGGAATATAATGGTACCTGAGAAATGGAAGATGGATGCAAGCAACTTTTGGGAATCTTGCAAGAGTAGCCAGAGACAGCTGGCAGCCTGGACAGTCACCTAATGTTTCTCAGCATTGTTGGTGCATTCAAATTGCCTACAGGCCTAGAGTATCTGACAGACCATTTTCAGAAGCAGGAATTCTGAAAGACCATCTTACCCTGTCTTGGCAGAGTTCAGAAGTCACTTTTCCTTGTGTCCCGCTTGTCCAGAAGGACAGCACTTGTATTGTCAGCAGTCAAGGCAAGGGCAGTTCTTTGCCCAATAGGCCATTTTGTGCCAAGAAGACAAACTTCCAACTGGAAATGTCTTAGAAGCCCAATGTTCTCTCAGAATCAAATTGATGCTGCCAGGAGCAATTGTGTCTCACGTCAACAGAATTCTAAGTTATTTAAATGCCATATTCTCTATGGATACCAACAAAATTAACAAAAATTCGACAGAGCTAGAACAGGCCTCAGCAGAATTGCAGCCACAACAAATAAGCCTGAGCAGGATTTCCCCTCCTCCAGACTGCCCTGACCTTTTGCCCCGGCTACAGAGAGAGTTGTGAAGCCTCACCCCATAGGGAAGGGCCAATCAGAAATGGGCAAACAACTCCAAGTGTCCCTCTGCTGAGACTACAATGTTGCAATTCCAATTCTACAGACCCAAGAGAGCCAATCAGCTCAGTCCAGACACCCCTAGCCAAGACTTAAGCCAATCCTAGGTTTGTAGCTAGGCTGTCTTGGAATCCCCACACCCACCCCTGCTTGTCTAGTTACTATAAAAACCCTCGCCCTATGTTGCTCCGGGTTTCTCCTGCTCTGCTGCTGAGTCAGTCAGTTGGAGAGGCCCGAGTAAACTCATACTAAAGACTCACTGTTTTTGCATTGGATTTGGTCCTTTGCGAATCTGTACTTTGGGCACAACACATACCACAAGGGCACTTGCTCAACTATGTTCATAGCAGACTTGTTTGTAATAGCCAGAACCTGGAAACAACCTAGATGCCCATCAACCCAAGACAGGCTAAAGAAAATGTAGTTCATTTACACAATGGAGTATTATTCATCTGTTAAAAACAATGACATCTACCAAGTTGAACTCAATCCTCAGGGGAGTCTTTGCCCTGGAGGAGATGGGAATGGCGGGTGGTCTGGGGGGAAGGCGGGTGGTGGTGGTAGAGAACAAGGGAATCCGTGGATGATATGTAAAATTAAAGTAAATTATAAAATAAAAAAATGACATCAGGAAATTTGCCAGCAAATGGATGGAACAAGAAAAAAAAATCATCCTGAGTGAGGTTAACCCAGAACCAGAAGACAAACATGGTATAGACTCATTTATAGGTGGATATTAACAGTAAAGGATAACCATGCTACAATCCGCAGACCCAAAGAAGCTAAGGAACAAGGAAGGTTTGGTGGGGAGGACATTAATCTCACTGTGAAGGGGAAGCAGAATAGATATCACAGGTGCGTGGGGGAGAGGTCTGGATAGTGGGAGTGGGCATGGGAACGGGGTGATCAGGTTGGGGGGGATGGAGGGAGAGAGTACTGGGAAAGACAACTGGAATCTGGGGGCATCTCTGGGACGAGCTAGAAACCTAGTGCAATGGAAACTCCTAGGAATCTATGAGGGTGACCCTAGCAAAGACTCCTAGCAATGAGACATAGGGAGTCTGAACCAGCCATCTACTATAACCGCGCAAGACTTCCAGCAGAGGGATTGGGAACACAGCCCAGCCACACAATCTCTGACCTATAATTTTCCCTGCCTACAAGATAAACTAGGACAAAGGTGCCACAGAAATTATGGGAGTGGCCAACCAATGACTGGTCTAGCTTGAGACCCATGCTGTGAGAGGGAGCCTACCCCTAACACTACCTGGAGGGCCAAGACCTATAGGCTGGACAGCCCAGAGTCCTAGGATAGAATCAAACATGACTGTCCAAAAAGAAAAAAAAGGAAATGAAATGATTCCTAATAATATTTTGCTATACTCATGGGTCATTGCTTAACCCAACTGTCATCAGAGAGGCTTCACCCAGCAACGGATGTAAACAGATGCAGAGACTCACAGCCAAACATTAGGTGGAGGTTGGGGAATCCTGTGGAAAAGGAAGGATTATGGGAACCCGAGGGGCCAAGGACACCGTGGGAAAGCACAGATAGTCAACTGACCTGGGCTCATGGGGCCCACGGAGACTGAACCACCAACCAGAGAACTTGAATGAGGCTGACTTGGGCCCTCTGCACATGTGTTGCAGTTGTGCGGCTTGCTCTTCTTGTGGGACTCCTGGCAGAGGAATCAGGGGTTGTCTCTGACTATGTTGCCTGCTCTTGGGACCCTTGCCTCCTGCTAGATTGCCTTATCCAGCCTTAAGAGGAGGGGAGGTGCCTAGTCTTGCTTGCAATTTGGTATCCCATGGCTGCCTGATGTACATGGGAGGCCTGCACTTTTCTGAATGGAAGGGAGAGGGAGTGAATGTGGGGAAGGCTGAGGGGAGGAACTGGGAGGAGAGAAGCGAGGGACGGGAAACTGTGATCGGCCTAGGAAAATCAATTGATAAGTTAATAAAAAAAATCCCAACAAGGATAACAAACGAACAACCAAAATCGAAGCAAAAAGATAACAAAAACAAAGAAACAAAAAAGCAAACAAACAAGCAAAAAAAAGTTTTTGCTCTTCTATCTTTCCTGCCTCTCCATTGGCTCTTGATTAGTCTTAGTGGTGTTTGGAGCTGGGGTATCTCAGGCAGTATACTCTTTTGTCCAAACAGCTTTATTTGAATGGGCTCCTGTGGTAACATGGGCAACACAGACCCCAGCTGCATCAGGACCATGGACCCAGACATGGCCAGCAACAGCAGCTTGTACCTGGTTGTCATCTTGTTCCCAGGTGGCAGCTCAGGCCTCTCAGATCAGAATGGACCCATCAGGAGCATGCTCCCTGGACTCCAACATGGCCCCAGGTGCAGGCCCAGACCTTGGGTCTTAATTTTTTTAATATTTTTATTTTATTTTAATATTTTTTTGGGGGGAAGTCACAAGGGTGGGAGGCAGACATGGAAGGGCTGGGAAGTGAATGTAATTGGGGTATACAATGTGAAATTCCCGAAGCACCAATAAAAATATTATGTTAATAAAAAAGACTATAAATCCACCAGGTGGTGGTGGGGCACACCTTTAATCCCAGCACTCAGGCAGCAGAGGCAGGCAGATCTCTGTGAGTTTCAGGCCAGCCTGGTTTATAGATCGAGTTCCAGAACAGCCTGGGCTACACAGAGAAACCCTGTCTCAAAAACATGTTTTTTTTCTTATTGAAGTCAAAAGAAAATTTCCTTAAAAATTCTTTTATTTTATAGAACTACATTTATTTAGTGTGTATGTGTATAAGCATGTGTGTGTGTGTGTGTGTGTGTGTGTGTGTGCCATAGTGTATGTAAAGATGAGAAAACAAATTTTAAGAGTTCTCTCCCTCTACCTTGTGGGTTCAGGGGATCAAACTAGGTCATCAGGCTTAGTTGCAGAGGTCTTTGCTAGCCAAGCCAGCTCACTGGCCAAGAAATAATTGCTTTATACAGACCAGATACACTCTTAAAACATTTAAGGAAGAAATATTTTATTCCAAGAAATATTCAGCCATGAGTACCCTTGCAGATGTGTTATAGGTAGTCAAGTGAACAAAAAAATTTCCCAAGGAGACTAAGCAACCAGTGGCACAGAGGTAAATGCCTACTTCTTTTATTCTAAGGGAGATTTACTTGGGCTTAAAATACTTTACATACAAATGACTTTTTATTATGATTTATTTGTTGTGCTAGTGCATTCTTACTTAAAGCTGAGAGTACAATCTACTCATTATAATACATATTGATGGATTTCCCCAACTGTGGATAAGCAAACGGTAAACTACCACTTAGACCATTGTGTATGACTCCTGTTTCATTTGGCTTTTAATAAAAGCATCATTTGAATATGTTTGCCTCTTTTTTATTCACTGTCTGACCGTCATTTCAGACAATCATAACCAGACTTGTAGTTTATATGTAAGTTTTGATGCATAATACATTATTTTATATTGTAGGTAGGGAAACTCAAGGGCTAACAAGGACAGGAAACTGAAGTACCACAGTCTACCTGGACGTGTGTGGTAATACTTTATTTCGCTTCAATCAAGGGTTTTTTGATTGAGGTCAAATCAATGACCCTTAATCCACAAGTAAGTGCAAGAGTCTAAACATTTTTGTGAAAACAACACTCAGCAGAGGGAACTGGTTCTAGTATGTGATGAACCAGAAGTGGCAGCAGTTAAGGGGTGGTGATGGTACAGAGAATAGGCTGATAGGATCCTGGAAGTGACGACTGTCCCCATCCCTATCTACCCACGCACAGGCCTGTCATCTCTAAGGGTTTTAAGAAGTCTTCTATGAGTGTTCCCCTCTGGCTTTGCACAGGCATATGATTTGTCCATTCTGAGGGCCGCTGCTCACCTAGTTTCTCAATTGCCTGATTCACGTTCTTCCTCTGCCCTTTGTCTTCCCCTGAGTTAATATCCTTGAGTTGATGCCACATGGTGCTTCTGTCTATAGTAGCAGAATAAAGGAAATAGGGAAGAGGAGGTATTCACGCTGTGAGCCGGCAGTTGTCTGCCTTGTTAAAATGTTGAAAGGAGGAAATTCTCATGCAGATAATTTTAATGAATACTGTACATGATTATAACGCTAATATATAAATTACGTTACCTTCAGATGACAGACATATATAACATGAAAGATGAAGGAGAACTGTGAGAGGGCAAGAAGAGGTCTAAAGTGGGGAAGAAGGCGAGTGCAGAAGAGAAGATAATGGAATATGTGTACCATGGAAGAAGAACAAGGAGCTGGTGGGGGAGCAGAGAAAATGGCGGTCGGTGGGGATGAGTAAGAACAAAGGGAAAATACATACGTATTAATTTTCAAATGCGTATGGGTGCTTTGCCTGCATGAATGTCCCCCTGCCAAATTTGTTCCTGGTGCCTGCAGAGGCCAGAAGAAGGCATTGGATGCCTTGTAACTGGTTACAGATAGTTGTGAGCTGCCATATGGGTGCTAGGAACCAAACCTGGATCCTCTGGAAGAACAGCTGGTGCTCTTAACCATTGAGGCACTTTTCCATCCCCAATATGTGTATATGTTATATGTTTATAGTCATATATATATATATATTTTAAAATGTCAAAGTGAAATCAGTTTCTTTGTATACTAGCTAAAATTTATGATAAAAATAATTTCTAGATTTGGTTTGACCTAACAAAATTGAATTGTGGTTTACAATTTGCTAGCAGTATTAAGTGAGGAAGACCCACATTGCTATTTATCAGTGAACCAATGTTCTGGTCAGTTTTAAACATCAATTTGATACAACCTAGAGTTATATGGCAAAGGAATCTCAGTTGAGGAATTATCTAGATAAGATTGGTCTGTGTCTGGGTCTGTTGGGGAAATGTCATGATTATTTACTGATGTAAAAAGGCCCAGCCCACTTGGGTGGCACCATTCCCTAGGCAAGTCATCTTAAACTGTGTAAGAAAGCTAACTGAGCATGAGCCTGCTTGCCAAGCAGCATCTTCTGTGGTTCCTGCCAAACTTCTTTGGCTATGAAGTGAGTTCTTTGATCAGTGGCAGTGCTATGTGTAATAGTAGGGAGGCCTGCCTTCAAGTTTGTACCTTGTGCCTTGACTGCCCTCAATGATGGACAGCGACTTAGCACTGTAAGCCAAATAAACCTTTAGTTCCCCTAAGTTGCTTGATCAGAGTGTTTTTATTACAGCAACAGGAAAGAAGCTAGAACAACCAGGTACCTCAGAGGGGAAATCTTATCAAGTAGTATGTAGTGTTCGTGCTTACACACGTGTTCTTTGGAAGTTGACTGACAATGATAAATATTTAATATATTAAAAAGTATATGTAATATTTATGATGACTGTTGAATTCTTTATATGAATTATTTACCATCTAGGCTTCACTGAAAATTCGCTGCCAGCTTCTTGGTGAGGATGGTGATTTTTAAAACACATAATTTGTTTTACAACTCATTTTCTACACACAGGCTATCTGTTAAGTTACTTTTAAAGAGGAAGTTGAATATTTTAGTTCCAAACTCTTCCAATGCTAATTATAAGGCCTAGGTTGTCTAAAACTATGTGTTTTAAAGAGAAAGGTAATAATTCACATTGTCCGTGGTTAATATGGGATTTTTCTAACCTTTCAGAGTTGGAGAAATCTCTTGGGGCTAGAGCAAGATAGCCACATGGCATGGTGAGACTTCTGTGTTAAATGTATGGATTGACAGCTTGTATAAGGAGGAATTGAAGAAAATTTCAATAGTTCCTGGAACTTAAGTGTTACCTGAACCCCTGTGCTATAGAAACACAAACATGGAGATTTCCTTGTATCCAGCCAAGGTTGGAGGTTAGAGGAGGAGTCTGGAAACAAACTAATTTCCTTGTTTTGTATTTTACAGAAAACAAGTCCCAGGAAGTTCTGTGATCTTTGGGAAAATCACGTGTGCACATGTGACCCTCCTTCTGTAGGATGTATGCTGTCCAGTCTCTTGCTTTCCTTTACCACAGATGAAGCATTCTCTCTCTCATCACTGAGGATGTTTTGGCTGTATCTATTTCCTTCCGTGGATGATTCACCTTCCGTATGTAGAAAAAGCTTCTTTCAGTACATCCTTTACAGAAAGGTCAGAGTGTCATTAGAAGCTGTGGTTCTTAAAGGTCGTCTGCAAGAGAGTGCAACAGGAATTGTAGAGGCAGGCAGGATGTATATTCCTCGTGTATATATGCATGTCTTCCTGATTTCCTCTCCACTTCTCTTGTCGTTTTAAATTTTTATTTATGAGAATTTCATACATGTATACTTTTAGTTTGATTGTACTCATCCCTCACTGTCCCCTTGGACTCTTCCCAGACTCCCCTACCAGCTTCGAGTCTTTTCCACCTCCTCTCGTTCTCCTCCTCCTCTAGTTCTTCCTCTTTATTGTCCGTTTAATGACACAGTGAATTCAAAAAG
>CABHPH010154389.1:0-42377 GCA_902168325.1 Peromyscus nudipes | reverse complement strand
CTCAGGTTTGATTTTATTAATAAGAACTTTTTAAGAGTCATGCTACAATAAGTATTGAAGGATTCTGGGAAACAGATCTATTAAAAGTCTTGTTGAAGGTCATCATCCATGGTGATCAAATAACACATGGTAGACGGGGCACCTGAAGAACCTGCTTGGAGAGCTGACAAGCAAGGAGGGTGGGGGATACTGACAAACCGATATATCAAGATTCTGGCTAAAAAGATGCTGTGTACAGATCAATATGGAGTCCCCAAAGTTGGATCTTAGTAGAAAAAGAGTTCAGAGCATTCTTAAAACAATTTGGTTGATTAGATGATCTTTGTCAGGTTATAAAACAAACAAAACCAGATAACAGCAACATCATAAAAAGAAAAATCTCAAACTCATATTGTTATTAGCAAAAGCCCAGACTTTGAATAAACACTCAGATATATTTAAATCCCTTTATACAGTGCTGTTTTTTAGTTTTGTACATTTCACACTTCTCTGTAGAAAGCCTAGTTTCTTTCTCTGTTATTGGAAATACATTATTAGAGGTAATAATGAAAGACAATTGCTCAAGGTGCAAGGAGGCTATTTTCCATTCTTAAAGTGGAGAAGAACGTTCCTGTCTCTTGGGGAGGTTCTTTCTTGAGGACAATGGTGGATTCTATGAAGTTCTGTGCTACTTCAGTATGTACACTTACTTGTTTCAGGTGTGAAGATAAGATTAAGTGTGAGCTGAACACAACAGAATATTTACCATAATAAACATGTAAAGTACCAGTTGTTACAGTGCAGCCTCTTCTCTCTCTCCTCCAAAATTATTTTATATGACACTAAAAAGTATCAATATAAATGGAAATGAGCACAGACAATATATTTAAAAATATTGGTTCCTTATTCAAACTTTATATGCATCACTTATTAAGAGCAAGAGTCTGGACAAAGTATCGAGGTTATTTAAGCATCCACTTTCTCAAATGAAACATAAGTTGATAATATTCATCGTTAGGGTTTGTCATGGTAATAAAATATCTTGTGTATGCTGATATATAATAGGAACTCCAAGATACGAGTTATTATGCAAATGCTTGTATAATAAGGTTAATGAATGATGATGTTAATTAGGGATTCTGGAATAAAGAAAAAGGAGAAAGCACAATATTAGACAATAACAAAATTTCTGTGTCTGAGAATAGAAATCAGCCCTGGGATTCTTGACAAGTAAAACTAAAAGAGTCAAGCCCTATTATAATCATCTCACTATACAAATGGGAAAACATTATTGTTTACCAGAAGAAAGATAAGACTTTAATATATTCTACAAAATAATTCTCAGGATTTTATAGTGGAGAAACAGATGGAGGTTTTAATGGATGTTGATGGGCACCCTGGCTACCTCCTTCCTTTCTTCCAAGCTACCAAGGGCTGGCTGGGTAGAGGTCAAGAAAGAGGAAATGGGCTGGGGAATGTGGGCTGTGTGAGTGCTGGTGGCTGCCCACCTTAGTTGTATAGCTCTAACGATTGGCTTTCTGGGGTCCTGGGCAAGCTGTTGACCCATAGCAGCCATCTTCTTGGGAGTGGTTTGGCCTAGCAGTCAGTTTCTCCTCCCCCTGAGCCTACATCTTTGCTTCCAGGATACTCATGTGAACCTGAATGTTCCTATTAAGATCTGCTGAAGTCCCTCCGGGACTGAAAGCATCACTCCAGGTTCTCCACAACCAAGTACACAAAGCAGGATGGATGGTCGAAGGGTTCTGCCTGCCAAAAGTGGAGTCATGAGGACATGACTGAGATGAATTATTTTGTGGCTTAAGAAAAGAAACAGAAGCGAAGCCCTGCAGAAAAAGATGCCCCTTCTGGGATGACTAAGGCTGCCGTCAATACAGATGGAAAAAATCAAAGGATTAGGCAGTGTCCCTGGGAATGAAGAATGGACTGAGTAAGGCTGAGCTCTTGCTTCACAGTGGTGACAAAGCTCTTTCACCTTTGAGGGCATCCGTAGCAAGAAATGCAGCCATGTCGCTGCTCCGAGCAAGGATGGGGCCATGTTCTCAGCTCCTGGGCAAAAGTCTCTTGTTGTCCAGGGATTGGCTGGGAAGTTGGCCCATAGTGTGAACAGCCATGGAGCTTGGTGTCCCAAAGGAGAGCACTGGGGGTCAGGATGGTCAGGTCAACCAAAACCATGGGCCGCTATGTCTGTGTGGGGAACTGGCAATTGTCCTCCTGACCACCCGAACTAGGTATTAAATTGGAACTGTTTTGTCTGGGTTAGCTGTCAGCCATGCCACACACCAGTCCAAAAAACTTCTTCTAAAAGAATCTACAAGATCATGCCTTTGGAGAAACAATAGAATGAAAGAAAATTCTCTCAAGCATTAAACATACTCCAAATTGTACAGATCAGCCTGGGGTCATTGGTTCTGTGATGGTTTGAATTAGCAAGTCCTGTAGGCCACAGCTAAGGAACAAAAGAACAGTAAAAACACATTTATTTTATTTTTATTGCTTTTCAATGTTTATCATTTTGTGTTGGGGAGGGTCATACAAATTGGAGCACCTGTGGAGGTCAAAGGACACTTCGCAGGAGTTGGTTCTTTCCTTCTACCGCGAGGGTTCTGGGGATTAAACTTAGGTCCTCAAACTCAGTGGCAAGTGTCCTGAGCCATCTCTCCATCCCTGAAGAGATTCATTTTAAAGGTCAGCTCAGAATGATTTGCTCTGCACTGAGTTGCATTCAGTGCCTGTTTTGCTTTGTATGGCCAAATTGAAGTCAAGTTTAAACTCAGATTAAAACTTGATGTGAAAGGAAGTTCTTTCTTAACAGTCTTTTAAATTATGGTAGAAAGATCCTTGGACTTGACAAACTCTTTAAGTCTATTGTTGACATACTCCATTGAACATAGATATGTACATAATAACTTCGCATTCTAAGTGGTTCTTTTCCCAGTTGCCACCTGCCTCAGCTCATCTCTGATCACCTGGTAGAAGTAGGTATTTATAATCTACTCACTCGACTTGTACCAAGATTTGGTTCATAATGAGCTATTATACTCTTAATGGTTTTTTAAAAAGTAGATTTATTCATTTCACTTCACGTGTGAGTGTTTTGCCTACACATATGTCTGTGTACTGTGTGCCACTGTGTGCATATTTGGTGCCTGTAGAGGTCAGAGAGGGCACTGCATCCCCCAAAACTGGAGGTACAAATGGTTGTGCACCACCCTGTGGGTGCTGGGGAGTTGAACCCGGGTCCTCTGCAAGAGCAACAAGAGCTCTTAACCACTGAACCATCTCACCAGCCTTACATTGTTCATTTTGAAAATAAATGTGGTCTGCCACAAAATTTAATTTCTTTTGCATGCTTCGCTGTGCCCACCTGAAATGCAGTTTAAATCAGTAATTCTCAACCTTCCTAATGCTGCGACCCTTTAATACGGTTCCTCATGTTGTTGTGACCCCCAGCCATAAAAATATTTTCATTGCTACTTCATAACTGTAATGTTGCTACTGTTATCAATTGTAATGCAAATATCTGATATGCAGAATATCTGATATGCAACCACTGTGAAAGGGTCATTCGACCCCCCAAAGGGGTCATGACCCACAGGCTCTGTTGTAAAGCACAATCATAAATTTACAATCGTCTCCTTAAACTAGGAATCCCGACAGTGCTGTCCGAGAATAGAGGAGCTGGAGATGATTTCTGCAGCTCAGACATAGAGAAGAAATCATGGATTCTTCTTTTTTTTTTTTTTTTTTTTTTTTTTAAAAAAGTCTCAGGTCCTGGGAGTTGAGGTCTCTTTCATACTAAGATTTTTCTGAAGTCACTTTGCTATTTGTTGATAACTTTAACAAAGATCGTTTGGTGTATAAGGCTTAAGAACTCCCAAACGGAAACTTTAAAATATTCATTTGGCAAGTAACAGCTGTCAGCAGATGGGAAACCGTTTCTGCCGTGGTGAAGCCACCGCTAAGCCGCGTCGCTCCAGCATCGATGTCTTAGCCCTCATGTTCCCGCAAGGCACTCTAATTTAAGCTCAGTGGGTCATATACAACAAGCAGAAAGTAGGCGGGGTCTTGTGGATGAGAATAGAAAATGGAGGGTGAATAACAACTAAAATTCATTATATAAGTGCATGAACCTATCAATCAATAAAAAAATATTTAAAAAATTGCCACCAGGAAAAACTGATTACAGATATCAATTTATACTGTAATAATATAGCATATAGTAATTAAATTTCTATGGCATATTCCATCTTAGTTCTTTGGGAAAATTAAGAATAAAATCAAGCATGTAGCCCCATCATTTCTGATTGCATAGAGTGTACCAGGTACTTGGCCTGGGGCTTTTTATGTACATATATTGAGCAAAGGGAAGGAAGGAAACACGATTAAGGGTGCCGCCTTCTGTTAGAAATTGAAATAAAATTTGCACAAAATTTGTTAGGATCAGAAAAACTGCATTTTAAAATTTTGTATTATGGTCTATATTTTATGATCCCTGTGAGAAAATGTCTGACAGGGGCACCTTAAGGAAGGAGACACATATTTTGACTCGCAGTTTCAGGGAGTACAGTCAGTCCATCATGGTGGAAAGGTGTGTTGAGTGGAGGGCTTCAGTTTATGGTAGCAAGAACAGACCATGCCTCCAACCATGGTGGTGGTGCTCCTCGGAAAACATCTTGACAGATAAGGAAGGAAAAACCTCAGCACACCTCTGAGAGCTAGGCAGCTCTTTTGAAACTCCTGCAACATCCCCAAGTAGCACCACTAGCTTGGACCAACTCTTCAAACATGTGATCTTGTGGGGGACATTCAGACCTCACTCATGTACTAGAGATTTTTTAATTTTCACGAGTGATAGATAACCTGTGTGGCATACATGTTATTCATGTACTGCTTCACAACAAATAACTACAAATTTAGCTGTTAAAAAAAATCACCTGTTTATATCAGCTCATGTGGGATAGAAGCCAGGGCTTCTCTGTTCGAGATTTCACAAGGCTAAACCAACACTGGGTTTATTGTGTTCTCCTTGCAGCTCAATGTTCTCGTCTATTCACTGGTTTTGAATAGAATTTAAGCACAGATACATATTCTTAGACATGTTTTGAGCAATATAATTTAGATGACTTTGTCACTGTGGAAAATACAAACTAAGAAAATTATAACATCAGTGGGTGGTAGCATCCCATAGGACCACCTTCATTTGTGCAATCTATCACTGACATTATTATGCAGCACATGACTATACTTATATTTGGATGACTGAAGTCCCTGTTATCATCAGCCTGGGAGTGGATTCAGCTCACATAGACAATTCAGTTCCTCACCATGTGGTGCCTATGAGAAATTCCCGTTATAGATGTTTGTTTACTTCCAGGCCTGGAATCAGCCACCCTTGCTTTCAAAGGGCTCATATGTTTAGGCCAGGGTAAAACAAGATTTTTATATTAATATGAAATGCCCTTAGATCTTAACTGTATCTTATTGACAATAGTACTTATGTGCCTTGGATTAAAACAGGGAAGGTGGGTTTATACCGGGCACTGGGAAATGTGAGGGGTACCGTAGACCTGGGACGCCCAGGGCCTGAGCTTAGCATTATGTTCCCAGTGTAGATCATTTACGTTTTCACCTTTCAGGAGAGTGAATTGTCTTATGATTCTCAAAAACTGAAAGTATGAAAATCATTTTCATACTAAGATAATAAAGGACATTAAACTAAACGTAATGCAATCTGAAGGATGTGCAAGTCTTAGTTCTCTAACCTAGTGGGAAACACAAACAGGTTGTGGTATTAACTGAAATTAAAGGTAGAAAATGAGAGAACCTCTAGCTAGCTGCCTTTCCTTCAGCTAAAGCATTCCTAAATAGGTTCTGACTTTGGCTGAGGTTTTTAGCATGTCATGGGAATGCTCCCTGGGAAGGTGAGTTTTGATTACTTTGAGGGGTCAGTTGGTGGGCGGGAAGAATACAGCTTTGACGATTCCTGTACTCCTGTAACTCTAGCACTTTGTTCAAAGGCCTTTATTGCTTATTTTGCAATTATAATGTGATATTTTAAAATAGGAAACATCCTATGTACTATATAGTGTTTACTATATAATTAATAATTAGTAATAGCTATTACTATTCATAATTAAAAATGTAAGTAATGATTCGTTTAAAACTCAAGAAGGAGACAAAGAGATTTCTAATCTATGTATTTGTTAGGATGGCAAGAATATTGCAGTTTTATCAAATATTCATCGTGACCTCTTTTGTTATTTAAAATATACTCATGTTCAGCATATCTTGTCACAAGTCATTTGATTTTTAAGATCTAAAGCTTTTTATTTCCTAAAAATAATATTCCTATCATTGGCTAGTGAAATAATCACAGGTATTTTTTTTGCTAATTATTTATGCCACATTTGCAAATCTGACCAGATGTTTTTTAAATTGGAAGGCTCATAACATTTACAACTCATTAGGAGAAAAGAGAAGCGACAACCCACCCACCCATCTGTGCTCGGGTTGTGTGGCGTGCTCACATCCTTTTCTCCTGCCGTCCAACATTCTCATATCAAGCCTTGCATATTCACTTCTAATTTATTTTTATTGTCCTCAGTGGACAAGTACTAATTATATACTATATATTTATGGTACAGTGTGGTGCTTTGATATCTACTGACTAAAGTATTTTATGTTACCTATCTCTTCATTTCTGGTTCTTATAAATATTCACCTACACTTATGTAAAGATTCCCCTCCTTTGATATTTGTGTATCATTTCATCACACTATATTATCTGTTTTAAATATTGCTAACATTTTTGGCCACTTTTCCTTTCATTCAGTACCAAGAATTAATGTCAGGTTTCTACTGATGTCATGGAAATCTTCCTTTTTCTTCTATTTTCTGAATAAATGTCTAATTTTGATTTTGCTTCTGTCTTAACTGTAGGTAGTAATCAACTAATGAGATCATATGTGCCTGGAAGTTTCCTTTGTGAGAAGATTGTTGATGACAACATTTATTTGAAGACCAGAAGCAGACTTTGCTTTCTGTTTATCTTGTATAGTTTGGTGGTTTACATCGATTCCCCCCAGAGATACCCACATTATTTAACTGCATTGCAGCTCAGCACTGCACTTTTCATGTTTGATGTATGAACAACACAGCAACAGCTCTTCTTTCATTTTTAGCGTCAATGACCTGCTTTTACTTTCTCCTAGCTCAATCAATTTTATTTCTTCAAAAGGCATTTCTTTAAATTGGTTAATTTTTTCTATTTTTGTCTATGTTCCAGTCATCAATTTCTGCTCTTTACTGCGTTATCTAAGTACATAGCACTTATTTATTTAAAAAAATAATGAGAGATATTTTTTCAGCTTTAATCAAACTATTTAGCAAATTAACTATTATAATTTATTGTGCAATATGATGACTTAACTTACATAAACACATATATACACATATAATACTGTGAATTGAACACAAAAATAAATTTTGTTAGCTTACCATTTCACATATTTACCTATTTTTGGTTTCTGGCAAGAATACTCAGAGTCTATTTTTTTAAATAAAGGTATACTGTGAGATCTATTATTATTAATTATAAAAACCATCTTGCATATTAATTCAGGATGTAATGACTTTATATTACATCACAACATAGTTTTCATACTTTGATTAGTATCTCTCTAGTTTCTCCAAATCTTAGTCTGCAATGACTATTATTGTATCCTTTATGCCATTGAGTTCAACTTTTTAAAAATATAATTTAAACCTATGAATGACACTGTACAGCATTTATCATTATCTGACCAGTTTCACAATGTATAATTCGCTCCAAATTCTTCCATGCAATGTCTTCTCTGTAAAACTTGAATAATATTCCAAGTGTGTATGTGTGTGTGTGTGTGTGTGTGTGTGTGAGAGGGGGGGGAGGAGGGGTTTAAATGATGGAGATAGAGTGTGTCTCTATTTTGGCTGTTGTGAATAATGCTTCACTGAACATGGGAATGGCTATATCTGTTCAGTATATTCATTCCCAGGCTGGAGAGATGACTCAGTAGTCAAGGGTACTTGCTGCACAATCATGAGGACCAGAGCTTTGATCACAATACCTAGGTATCACCCAGGTGCCATGTACATGCCTATGATCCCAGCTCTGCAGAGGGTGGAGTAGCATTGCTGGGGCTTGCTGTCTTCCTGCCTGGTGGAGTAAATATGAGTTCACATTCAGGAAGATGCTCTGCCTCAAAAAGGAACAGGTAGAGATCAATAGAGGAGGACACCTAAAGCCCCTTTCTGGCCTCACACATACATATGGACACACACACACACACACACACACACACACACACACACACATACTCATAGACACAGACTTTCTTAAACAATGATTTTCATAGTCTTTCATATATTTAATAAGAAACATTCTTATCTTTTTGTAATCTTAAAAGCAAGAATGTTCAGGTCTCTACGATGATGTTAGCTATGAACTTGTCATATGGACATTATTGACTTGACATAATTTCTCTCTGTACCTGCTTTTGGTGATTCTTGTCAACCTAAGCTGTGCTTTTTCAATACGCTTCTTCCCCCTGGGCATGTTGAGGTAAGCATATGCTTTTTGTCTTTCATTCCGCCACTGTGCTTTATTATAACCACTGACTCATGTATGATGACTCGTTTCTTTAATAGCTTTTAATCACTCCAAATGTTACCTGTTAAAACCACAGAGTCTTCTATTCTTTCCATTTGTATGGGATTTTCTTTGATTTTCTATCTGTTCATTCAGCTTTCTTGTGTTTATAAGGGTAAATTGAACAGTCTATAGTTGGATCAGAACATTTTTTTTATGTATTTAACACCTCTGTTTCAGATTGGAGATTTTAATCCATTTTATACTCAAGGAAGGACTTCTGAAATTTGTTCATGGCTTTCTGTATGGTTAGCATATCCTCTGTTGCTTTCTTGTTATTTTTTTAAAGATACTAAATGGTTTTCTATTAGTATTCCACTTTGATTCTTTACTTAGTCATTAGAATATCTAATACAGGGTTGTGTGTCGGTTCCCACGAATCTTCATGCAGCATCTTACAGCTGTGACGGTTTCAGATAATGACAGCCAGACTGTGGTTACAAACATCCTTGTTCTTTTGCTTCCTTTGCTATTTTGAATGCCATTTCGTGTTTGTGATACGCATTCCTTAGTGGATTATTGCAGCTCTTCTTGTTCTTAGTAGTTTTGTCTTGGCATTACTATGTGTTCCTATTCTCTTTTCGTTTTTGAAAAATAATTTAAGGTTTACTCACTTATGTTTTATGTGTTTGCCTGCATGGCCAGAAGGCGCTGGATCCTAGAAATGGGAGTTACAGGTGGCTGTGACCCACCATGTGGGTGCTGGGTCCTCTGCAAGAGCACCACATGCTCCTAAGTACTCAGCCACCTCTCCAGCCTCAGTTCTCTTTTGCTTCCTTTTTTCTTTATGTTCCAGAATAGTCTCAGTGTTCCATTTTAGTTTCTTATCTATAATGAATATGCAATTTTCAGTGATTCTCTGGAAATAATAATATTCACCTTTAACTAGAGAGTTGTTTTAAGTAAATAGGATGCTAGTCCATGTTAAATATAAAAATTTTGTGGTAGTCTAATTCTATTTCTCCCCTTCTCTTATTGTCGTATTACTGAATCTGCATTATATCACACAGTATTGTATTGCATTCATTGCATTTGTGTGTGTGTGTGTGTGTGTGTGTGTGTGTGTGTGTGTGTGTTGGAGACCAAACTTAGAAACTTGGTATGCTAGGCAAGTACTGTACTAGTGATCTAAAACCCTCACTGCATGATTATAATTTCTATTATATTAAGTTTCCCTGTCTAGATTTTCCTAGAAAAGGAGCAATTTATTATGACATCATCTGGACCTAGCTCCCTCATGAAGAAACATGTGCATATTCATAACATATTTCTGTTTTTAGAATGGTCTCATTGGATGAATATATCATAACTTTTAATGTATTCTCCTAGTAACAAACATTTAACTATTAAAATATAAATGTAAACATTGATTTTAGAGGTTTTTATGCTTGGGTAAATACTCTTGAATGTAATTGTGCTAAACAGTCTTATTAAATGAAAAACATAGAACCAGATATAGGGGTGAAAGCCTTAGAGAGATCAGGGAAATAAGGAAAGCCACAGCTAACCTTATCTGACCAACTCAGCAGCTTCCAAATGCGAGTGACTTCCTGTCTACCCACACCTATATGCCTTGCTGTTCTGCCATCTGATTTGCTCTCTCTGTTCAGCTACATCACTTCCTCTTCCTGTCCAGCTCTGTCACTTCCTGTCTGTCTGTACATACCTCCATACCTTCATGGTTAACTAGTGTTGGAATTTAAGGTGTGTGCTACACCTGGCTGTTTCCAGTATGACCTTGAACTCACAGAGATCCAGACAGATTCCTGCCTGCCAAGTGATAGGATTAAGGGCATATGCTACCATTGCCTGACTTCTTCGTTTACTTAAAATGGCTTGCTTTTTCCTTTGATCTCCAGGCAAGCTTTATTTATTAAAGCACAAATAAAATATCACCACATTTCAGCACAAATAAAATATCATCACAGTGCCCCAATTAGAATACCATTTATCTGAATTAGGAAATACCAAATTCTTCCTAGGTTCATTGCAACAGCAACTTAGGAACTGTCAGTGGTTTCAAATATAGCTACTGCAGGGGACATAGAGTTCCATTTTACTATGATTTTAATATCATTTCATACATCCATTACCTATTTATATAGATGCTTTCATGAGGGAACTGTCTGTCTTATGATCAGGACTTGAGCGGGGGTAATTGTTTACCATATTGTTTTGGAAAGCTTTTATATATTTTAGGTGTGAGTGTGTTAGATTATGTGCTGTGAATCTTTTGAGCATGCCTCAGTCTATCTCTTCATTTGTGTATGCTTCTTTTTCATGAGTAGAATGTTTACAATTCTTTTTATTAAACTCAATATATAATAACATTCATTCTTCCTTCCCATCCCTTCCTCTCCTCAAGAGAACAACTTCCAGTTACTCTTCATTCTCCAACTGCTGTCTTTCTTTGGAACTCTGTTATAATAATGTTAAATGTTAAACTGATTAATATTGTTCTGTTTATCACTGGTAAGCTTTTCACTCCTCTTAATAATTTCTTTGTTATGCATGCTATATGATTTTGCTTTTAGAATATTATCTAGAATTGGTTTTGAGTTTAGTATCTTCTTTGCTGTGATATTGTATTCAATTTTCTCTTACACTCATCCTGAATTTTTTCATTTAGATATCATATATTAGTGGCTGGATAAAGTTCAGAGGCTCAGTGATTGCCTAGCATGTACAAAGCCCACAGTTTGATTTCCTACACTGCAAAAATAACCCGACAAAATGATATTGTATTTTTAGATACAGATTTCCATTTGATTGTTTTAGAAGAGGTTGTGCTTTTTATTATGACTAGCTTTTAAATAATTTAAAATATGCACTATGTCTGGTATAAATGCTTGTTAAACTAATCCCAACATCTGGGGCTTGGCAATTTGGAAACCTTTATATAACCCATATTCTAATGTTATCTTAACTCCCCCATGCCGAATTTCTTTATTGTATCTTAAACATACAATTTTCACATCATATGGAGTCTAGATGTGAGTCTCATTAGTTATATATATATATATATATATATTTGTGTGTAATGTTTATGTGTGCTCATTTGTGCTTGTTAATGTTCTTGTGCATCAGTGCAGGCAAGTGTGTCTTAGTGTGCACATGGAGATCAAGAAAACCTTAGGTGTTGAGGTTTGATGCCTTCCATCTTGTTTTCTAGCTCTCCTATGAGCTTGTGGGGATTCTCCTGTCTTTAGTTCCCTTCTTGCTATAGAGGTGTTGGTATTCCAGATCAATAGCACTTTGTGTGGCTTCTGCAGATCCAAACTACTGTCTTCAGGCATGTACAGCTAGCACTTTATCCATGGAGCTCTCTCTAAGCAGTATTGAACTCTTTTTTTTTTTCTGGAACACAATTAAATGATTGGCAGATGACTTGTGGAGCTGGGCTCTGATATTCTTTATTAGACAGTATAGTCAAGTCTTAAACCATCTTTCTTAGGCTTCCTCGAGTACAAACTACAAGTTCAACGAATTCTCTGTGTGCCAGTAGACTGACTCTACCCTCTCCTGCCATAGAGGTACCTCTGCTATTGCGGATTGATTTTCAGTACAGAGGTGAGTTCTAACAACCATCCTAGGTCATCATCCTATGCAAGTGTGGCTTGGTTGTCTGCAGAACTCTGCTGCATCTGAGTAGGCGCATTGCCTTTCCACATGAGCTGCATTCCTTCCTTTAATCCTTTGCCCCTGAACTCCACTGTGTTCATTCTGGGCTCAGCAATGTTGCAACTCTATTGGGACTCTGCTTTGTGTCCGCATGTCAGAGATGCCCCCCACAACTGAAAGTCAGAGAGATTTTGAGGTACGTGCTAAGGTTTTCTGCCTCTAAAAGAACACTGTCACCTACTGTTATTTGTCACTTACCTAAAAATAGTTGCCTCCTATTTGTCATTTTTTATAGCTTTTTTGGCAGGAAGAAAAACCTGGCATATATTCAATTAAGTTTGCATGATATTATTCTAAAGTTTTTACAGTACATCTTACAATAATAAGAAAATGAAACCCCAAGATTTTAAACCAGATGGAACTGGGTGCAGATCTTCGAGAACTGCTGTCTTCTTTCAGGACATACTGTGCATGGGGATTAATTAGTTCATTTTGACATTTCCATGCAAGCATATATTGTGCTCTGATCATGTTCTACCCTCTCTCCTGATGCCCTTTTTGCCTCCTTGCCCCTGGTCCCTTTCTCATCCCTAGCAGACCCTCTTCTACTTTAAAGCTATGAAAGATATTTCCATAAATGAAAGAAAACATGTGTCATGTTTGAGCCTTTCTCAACTCCAAACTGCAAACGATATAATTCCATTTCTTTAATGTTAAACAATACTTTATAGTGTTTATAGACTTTATATCCTTTCTTTTTTTGATTATATCATCAGTCAACAGGCATCTAAGATGATTTCATATCTTGGGTATTCTAAATAATATCACAATAAACATAGGTACATAGTGATACATTTTTATACTAACTTCATTTACTTCTGACAAATGCTCAAGAATGGTGCAGCTAAACAACGCAGTAGGTCTATTTTCAGTTTTTGTGAATTCATTCATTTTCTACCTGTGTGACCTTGAGCAAGTAGATACAACGAGTAATATTAATAACTGGATACAAATGCAGAATTATTTAGTTATTTCATCTTGTTCTACAGATGCATTACTGTGCCTTCCATAATTGTTTTGAGTAACGAAGTTGATGGCGCCTATAAATTGTCTATAACATGAATGGAACTCAACACATAGTAACATTCCATTAGCTTATCTCCTTTAGAAGGAGACATGGGGCTGTATGTGAGAGGTGTAGTCAAAGACAGAGCCATAGTTTTTCCATACTCTACAAACCCACTTATTATGTTATGACAATGTAAGAAAGAAGAGTTGATGAAACACCTTTAATTGACCACCTGTTTACATTAACTGAAACAGAGACAATTATGTCTAGGATACACAACCAGAGTAACATTCAGCATTTATTATCATTTCAATAAGGAAAAATTATTGAGAAAAAAATGGCACTTTGTTTTCATTGACTTGTCTGCTCTAATTTTGGTGTCTGTTGCTGTGATAAAACACTGACAAAAGTCAGCACACGGAGGAAGGGCTTAATTGACTTCCGGGTTAGAGTCTGTCATCAAAGGAAATCAGGGCAGAAATTTAGGGCATGAACCTGGAGCAGAAACTGAAGCAGAGGCTGTGGAGAAATTATGGTTACTGTCTTGTTTCTCTTGGTTTGTTCAGCTGCTTTTCTTACACAGTGCAGGCCCACATGTCCAGGTCTGGATGGCTTATGATGAACTTGGCCCTCCTACAATAATAATAATATGGTCAGCTAGGTGGTGATGGTGCACACCTTTAATGCCAGGACTTGGAAGGCAGAGGCAGGTAGATCTCTGCGAGTTTGAGGCCAGCCTGGTCTACAGAGCAATTTTCATGACAACCAGGGCTACACAGAGAAACCATGTTTCAAACACTGTGTGTGTGTGTGTGTGTGTGTGTGTGTGTGTGAGAGAGAGAGAGAGAGAGAGAGAGAGAGAGAGAGAGAGAGAGAGAGAATGCTCCACAAGTATACCCACAGGCCAATGAGATGGAGGTAATTCATTAATTGAGGTTCCCTCTGCCAAGGTGACTTTGGGTTGTGTCAAGTTTATGTTGAAGCTAATTGTGACATCATCTAAAAATTTTTTTTTTTGGTTTTTTTTTCGAGACAGGGTTTCTCTGTGTAGCTTTGTGCCTTTCCTGGAACTCGCTTTGGAGACCAGGCTGGCCTCGAACTCACAGAGATCCACCTGCCTCTGCCTCCCGAGTGCTGGGATTAAAGGCGTGCGCCACCACCGCCTGGCCATCTAAAAATTTTTATCCCACTTCTTGAAAACTGGTGGAAAAGAAAGTCAAATATATTGTTTATTAAACCTTAAAAACTAATTAGGCAAACAACTGTTTCCAGAAATTATTTTGAATCCAGTAGAATCTATATTTGTGTTAACTGCTTTTGGATTCTCCAGCTGTGAAAAACCTAAAGAAAAGAAGAAACAGGAGGCTGGGGAGGTTGTTCAATGGGTAAGAGCTGTAGCTGTACAGGTGTGATGAATTCCCCAGCCCTTACATTAGTTGAGAGCAGGGCATGGTCGTGCACTTGCATGTAAAATCCTGTGCTGTGGGTAGTGGAAACGGGAAAACAAGGGGCTTGCTGGGGACAGTGAATGATCCTGCCTCCAAAAGAACAAGGCAGAGAAAAATTAATAGGGAAGGACATGCAAATGTCCTCCTCATTTTGGACACCAGAATGTATAAATCTTCTTCCAATCTTACTTTGAATACATCTCTGCTGAATGCATTGATCGAAGTTACTTACTCTGATGGGAATGCATATGAGGTCATCCCAAAGCCTTGCCACTGAAAGATAAATGCCATCAAGCAGTGGCTACAAAAATTCTAGAGCCACCGGTGCCATCAGTTATTCTAAAAGGTCATGGGAGCTTCAGAGGGGACTTATCTAGTTTTCCTAAGCTCCTTGCTGTTTGTATTATTGTTTTCAGATTTACTGTGGGGATTTTTGTGTTAATGGAGCAGAAAACCTCTGTAAATATAATAATTTGTGCTCTAGGAGAGGGATCCGTAGGCCTTGTAATTATTTTAATTGAGAACTACTGCTCTCTTTGTGCCACTTTATTTGATTAATGAAGATCTAGTTGATTAGATTCAGAGGAACAGAACATATTCACTCATCTGCACACTGAATTTTAGTGATGTTTCGTCTCCTCAAAAGAATTGAGAACACGGGGAGGTTGAAATCCTCTGATATACAGCAAGTTTTTAATAAAGGAATAATAGTCATGTGCTCTACTCTGCTACTTTTACATCCATATACACATGCATTGTACATCCATGCTTGCACATGCGTCTATATCCATACCACATGCAGCACCATTTCAGTCCATGTCACTGAATTCACAGTGGCTGCCTTTCTAGTTATCTTTAACTGTCCACTTGAGTTAGCCTAAGCTCATCTGAGAGGAAAATCTCAATCAAGGAATTGCCTAGATCAGATTGGCCTGTGAGCATGTCTGTTGGGGATTATCTGGATTGTTAATTGAAACAGGGGAGTCCAGACCACTGTGGGCAGCAACATCTCCTGAGCTGTATAAGAAATCTGTCTATGCATGAGCCTGTGAATAAGCCAGCAAGAAGCAGTCTTCCATTGTTCCTGCTGTACTCTTGGGCTGTGAATGAGTTCATTGGTCAGAAACAATGTTTTGTGGAATTACAAGTAGGCCTGCCTTCAAGTTCTTGCTTGAGTTCCTACCCTGATTTCCCTCAACAGTGGACTAGACTGTGACCTGTAACCTGAAATAAACCCCTTCCTTCACCAACTGCTTTTAGTCATAGCATCTGTCATACCAACAGAATGAAACTAGAACATAGCCATAAAATAACAGTGAAGCAGAGTTTCTGATCATCTGATCATATCACTGCTCTCACACTCTCCAGGTGATTGCACTCATACTCTCAAGGTGCTCACATGTTCATGGTAAAGCATGTGTAGGTGAAACTGCTACCAGGCCCATAAAGAACACTGAGTACAGTACATGATGCTTGACAAAAAAGGACCACGTCACTGCTTTATGTATTTACTGCTCTACCTTTTGATATTAAGGTATTTAAACAGTCTGTACTCTAAAGAAGTATGCTGTAATGGTGGCAGCTATGTCTTGAATGTCGTGTTTACCATGTCTCTTGATGGCATCACATTACCCCAGTGAACAATTGACCTGTATAGTGTGGATCCATAGGATCCACAAACGTCAACACAGACGAATATTAGACAAACACTGAATTATGTTTCATGAAGAAAACTTTGCACCCTGGAAAACTCAGTCTTCCATAATGCATGGTAAGAAGGTCTACCATTTTTGTGCATAGGAGAAACTATCTTTACCACACTAAACATTAACATTTGCTGCTTTCGATTTCAGATAAAAACACTATTATTTTTCTTCAAAGGCGGTAAACAAATTTGTCTTGCTCTGTGGTTAGGATCAGTATTTCTCAAAGCTTTTCATGATGCTATAACCCTGAAAAAATCATCTGGAAGAGGAGAGGTGGCACCTTGCATAAAACTGCATAGAACGATGCAAGACAACTTGTTAATTGTTTTGCTATAATGCATCCTTCTGCTCACAATATCTTTGCTAGAAAATGTTTTCTGTGAACATGCCATTATGTTGGTAGATGTGATCGGTCTAACCAAGGATAGGAAGAAATGCAAGTTAGTCTCGTAATCATTTAGAGAAACTGCTATCAATGCTTTTTGTAGAGATGTTTAATTATGCTGTACTCAGCCAGGCCACCAGCAGAATAGAGGTGACTACCTGTAGCAGTCTCTCCTGGAAGACCAGTGGATTTCAATTCTAGGTTCTGTCCTGACAGCTCCAGGTGACCTTAGTCATTGTTACAAGCCCATGAGGACTATAAACAATCAGAGACTGTATTGGTATGTATGTGCTCGCCATAGCCTTGACCTGTAAATGAAGCTGATGATGATTTTCAGTGTGAAGCCATGATGTAACTATCTGAGACAATGCCAGAGGGAAATTTATCCTGCCTTTTCAAGTTAAATGACCACACTATTGGAATAATTACCTGTAGCATGCACATATAAGAAGTCAGGTATCATATAGGAAGCACCTAAATGAGGTCCTGTAGTAATATCAGGGCTACATTATGGCTGACCTATGCTAATGTACAAGTCACATTGTCTTATTTATCCATGTCACCATCTGGACAGATTTTGTTGAATAACAGCTGTGAGAATTGGGATCAGAAAGCTCTCTGGAGATGTTTATGGGTATTGCATGGGTGACCCAGGAGACACGGCCATCCTTTGATACTTTTGATTGATTTCTTGGTTAGCTTAGAGGAAAAGGCAATCAAATGTGGTCAGATTGAATGGGATTGAAAATAGTGACTGAGAAGACACATCAATCAATTAAATTATAAACACCGTGTTTCAGGAGCAAAACACTGATATTTTCATCAATAAGGATGACTAATGATGTTCTGACTGACAAAGAAATATTAATATCTTGTTCTCTCCACATATCTGAGGCTACCTTTTTTCTCCCATTTTAATTTCAGATCCAATGTGCACTGAGATGTGGAGGCATGGTGTGGACAAGTGAAAGGACACTTTGACACCACTTATGAAGACCTGTTAGACTGTCTACCTTAGTCCAGATGAGCCACTATGTAGAGACTCAGCAAGCATCATAATCAACAAAGGACCCTGAAATTTACAACTCAAGAACATGTCCATCCAACCTGAGAACCCAGGTAGCTGAACTGGAATTAAGGATGAAATGTCTCGGCCATTTAGGCTGCCACATGAATGCCTTGGGTTTACTAGAGGAAAATGTGAGTCTTGCATATGCATGGATTTGTGTGTCGAGGGCACTCCCTGAGATTGCCAGAGTCTCATGTCCCAGAACAGCAAACAACAGCAGCACCAACAACCACATGGGTAGACAGAGCATTGTTGTTTCAAAAACAAAAGTGCTACTGAGAATGTAGCTGACTGAAGGGCTTTGGTTTAAACCCCTGGGCCTCAGGTGTTATGACCTCACAGACCATTTACACAGCAAACACCTTTCTAGTGTTTGGAGATCAGGCTTGTTTGCATATGTGTTTTGTTCCAAGTAACGTACAATCAGAGTTGTGAGGGCTCCATCTTCCTCTGCTATGGGTATTTATTACATTAACAGGCAATGAAAATAAGACACCAGCATACCAAACTGGGAAAACCACAAGGCAGTACCTGTAAAATGAAGAACCACACAAGGGTGCACATTTCTTCACTCTTTTCACTTTAGTGTGTAAAGTTTTAGTTATGTCAAGAAGACAAAAGAATGAAATAAAAAGGCTACAAATAGGAAAGGAAGAAGTCCAAGTATTCTTATACATGCATGATGTAATTCTATGTATAAAAGAATCTAAAGACTCTACCAGAAAAAAAGTTAGATTTGATAGACAGTTTTTGCAAAGCATCATGACAAAATTAATATACATCCTGTATTCTAATAAAAACAGGCTGAAGATGAAATCAGAGTAATAATCCCATTCATAATTCTACAAAAAATACCATAGATAAATCTATGGAAAGACTTAACACATTAAAAACTTGAACAAAATAAAGAAAGATATTGAAGAAGATATCAATCAGAAGGTGGAAAGATCTCTCATACTCATGGACTGGGAATTCAGTGCTATCAAAATTAAATGTCATTTTTCCTAGAAATATGAAAGCAATCTAAAACTTAATCAGAAAATAAAAAGACAAAATAATCCTCAGCATAAAGAATAATTTTAAAAGTGAGGCATGGAGAGATTGCGTAATGGTTCAGAGCACAGACATATATATGAGTAGGCTAAATACCCATACACATAAAATATAAATAAAATTAAATTAAAATTAATTAATTTAATTAATGTGCTGAAGGTGTCACTCACAGGAACAAGAGTAGTTCAATGGAATAGAACAGAAACCCCAGATACAAACCCAAGCTACAAACACGAATTTTTATAAAGATGTAGGAAACATACATTGGAGAATTTCATAAAATTCTGCTGGGAAACTCGATGTCCAAACAGAATATGAGGCTATTAATGACTTCCATCTCCCATTTTGTACAGAATATCAAATCCAAGATTGTCCAAGATCTTCATCTAAGGACTGAAATGGTGAAATGTGAAGAAAATACTCAAGATACGAGCAACTTAATGGCTTTCTGAACAGTGCTCCAGCTGTTCGACAAATAATGTCAATAGTTTAACAAATGGGACCTCAGGGAATTTAAAATCACCCACCCAACAAAAGAAACATTTAACTGACTGCAAAAGCAGCCTACAAATTGAAGAAAATCTTTACTAGCTCTTTTTGGATAATAGCTGGAAAATACAAAGAACTCAAGAACTAAACAGCAAATCATATAATCAAATCAATGGATGGGTGAAGGCAGTGGACATGAAGTTCTCAAAATATGAAATACAAACATATGACTCAGACTTCCACCCTCGTTCACAGCACAGAAATGCAAATTCAAGTTCCACTGAGATTCCCAGTCAGAATGATAGTCATTAAGGAAACACCAATAAATGTTTGTGACAATGGGCACAGAAAGAAACACCTCTATACTGCTGACGGGGGTGCAAACTAATCCAGTTACGATGGGAATCAGTATGGAGTTATTGTTAAAAAACTGAAATCTGCTCTACTATGTGACTCAGTTATACCAATTATCCAGTAAGAGGGGAATTGATTTTTTAGATTTTCTTTATTTCACATGTACGGATGTTTTGCCTTCATGTATGTCTATATATGTCATGCCTTTGTATGTCTATGTACCAAAGTATGTGCAATGCCTGCAAGGACAGAAGGGGATGCTGGACCCCTGGGATTGGAGTTACAGATGGTTGTGAGCCATTCTGGTTATTGGGAATCAAACCTGGTTCTTCTCAAAGAACAGCCAGTGTGCTTAATTGCTAAATTCTCTCTCCAGCCCAGGAACTGATTTTTTTAAAATGTGTTGTTTACACACAGTGAAAAGTTTTTCAACCACAAAGAACATGTGCACAGGACAGCGGTTGCAAATGAAATTCCTCACATGAAGCAAGTGAAAGTATCTTTATCTTTTAGATCGTACACTTGCCACTATGTGTTTTATTGCTTCCAGAAAATATCATTAATGGTAAACGTTGAGTTACAAATTTAACTATGGCATTTTCAATTCAATTAGTTCAGCCACATCTAGGTAAGGTCATAGATTAAAAGCTGACTCTGCATGATGACATGGTAAATGAGAAAACAGGATAACAAAGACTACATTGCTCTACAGAGAGAAAGAACAAGAGAACTTTAGGAATCACAAATGGAGCGACAGGATAGCTTAAAAGTGTGAAAAAAACAGAAGGGATGAGTCAGTGAAAAGATTTAATCAGCACAGGGCTCCAACAGTGACGTTCTGAAGCAGTTGAGGAAGAAAACCAGAAGGCTCACATAAAAGGGAAGCTTGGAAGCCCTATGAAGAGGCTGGCAAGGGAAAAATTCACCCAGTGTATTCATGGCAAAATCTTCCCTAAAGCTAGTGAAAGAAATGGCAGACAACTCCTAGAGACATTTAGAGCCCCTGCTACACATGACCAGAGAAAAACCTCTCCAAAACACATTATTGTCAAGATGTTTGAAGTAAAAACAGCTTTAAAAGCTGTAACGGAAAAACTAGAGCTCACTATGACAAACAGATCCTAACAATATCAATCCTTCAACAGAAAATCTAAAGACACTAAGGCGTAGAAACTATACTTCAAGCCCTGAAATATTACTATTTCCAGCAACGTTATCTTTAAAAATCAGAGAGAAAATTAAAAACTCCTATCATCAGTAAAAATGAACACATGGCATCAGAAGCTTTGGGATACAGCAAAGGCAATTTTAAGAAGAAATTTTGTTAAGACAAGTGTCTTAAAAATATAGAGAACTCTAGTAAATAACATAAACTTTAATGATTTTTATTTCATTTTCTAGTGTTCTTAATTGAAATAGAATTATATCATTTCCCCCCTCCCCTTCCTATTCCAGGTCCTCTCAGTTACTGTCCTCAAATCCTCCCATCCATGCCCTCCTCAAGTTGATGTGTGTGTGTGTGTGTGTGTGTGTGTGTGTGTATTAGAACCTGCTGGGTCTGTTCTTGTTGTTTGTGTATATATATGGTTTCAAGGCTAACCACTCTGCACTGGACTAGCCAGAAGAGGGCTCATCACTGGGAGAAGCTAGTTCATCTTCCAGTAGTCAGTAGCTGCCTATAATTCATTGTCTAGGGGTGGGGTCCACAAAATGTTCCATGTTCCATGCTAACATGTCCATTGATGTTGCTATTGTTCCAGTTTATACAGTCATTTCTAGCAGAGCCTCTTTCAAGACAGACTTCTCCTAACTCTTAGAATATTTTTATCCCTTCTTCTGCAATGCTTCCTGAGCCATAGATGCAGGAGCTGTAATGTAAATACATTCCTTGTGGCCAGTGTGGTTTTCTATGATGGTCTCCATTTGTAAAGAGGTTCCTTTGATGAGGAGTGGCAGCCAAACTCCTCTGTGGATATGAAGATAAGAGCTAGAATATAGTAAGAGGTTATGCTTGTCCAGCAAAGTGGCAATAATAGATTCTTTAAGATCAAACCATGAGTACTCACAACTACAGCCATCTGATATTTGACAGAGGCAAAAACACACACTGGAGAACACCTTCAACAAATGGTGCTGGGAAAACTAGATCTATACATGCAGAAGAACTAAATGAGAAGGGGAAAGAATACTGCCAAATTCATTCTAAGAAGCCAGTATTGCTCTAACACCAAAACCTAATATAGAACAATAACAATCACAAAAGAAATAATATTGTAGACTAATTTCCCCAATTATCATACATATAGAAGCTTTCAATATAATATTTGTAAACTGAGTTTAAAACACATTAGGCACTATGACCAAAATTATTTTTTTAAGGATGCAAGACTGGTTCAACACATACAAATGAATAAGTGTAAAACATGACATCAATAAACTTAAAGACAGAAATCCCATGACCATCTTGATCGATGAAGAAAGGTCCTATGGCAAATGTATATCCAGTTACAATAAAAGCCCTAAAAATACTAGGGATGGAAGGAACACACCTCACCCTAATTAACTCTGTATGATAGGTGTATAGCCAACACTATGCAAAATGGAATAATATTTAAAACATTTCCTCTAAAATCAGAAATGACACAAATGTGTCCACTCTCTCTGCTCTTATTCAATATTGTGCTTGAAATCATAGCTAGAGAAAGAACATAAGGGAAAGAAATAAAAGTGATAAAGAAATTTAAAAAAAGAAGTAAAATAAGAAAGGAAGAAGTCACACAATCCCCTTCTGCATATGAAACAATCTTATACTTGAAAGACTCTAAAGACTATACCACAAAACTCTTAGACATGATAAACACTTTTGACAAAGTAGTTGGATACGATATCAATATACTATATAAAAATGAATACATTTCTACACACCAATAATGATCTTTCTGAGAAATAAATGAAGAAAAATTATCCAATTTCTATGAGCTTAGACAGTCTTGAGTACATACCCAAAGGACTCACATCCTATTACAGAGATACCTGCTCATCCATGTTCATTGCTGTTCTATTCACAATAGCCCAGGAAATGGAAACAGCATAGATGTCCACCTACTGAGGAATGGATAATTAAATTGTGGTATATGTACACAATGAACTATTACTCAGTTATTAAGAAAAATAAAGTGCACAGATAAATAGATGGACCTGGAAATAATCATTCTGAGTAAAGTATCCAAGGCCCAGAAAGACAAGCATCATATTTTTTCTCTCATTGGTGAATGTTAGCTTTGAATCTTTAAATATGCTTGTTTTATTTGGAATACCCATAGAGGTCAGGAAATTGCTAAGGGGATCATGAGGAGGAAGTTTCAAGGGAGAAGAGCAAAAATGCCACTGATGTTTTCTGTGCTTATCCTTTTTCATAACTATAATCATTCTGACTTGGGACTTCAGTAAGTGATGTTTATGCATATTGTGAACCCCACTGATTCAAGCCAGGAATGCAATTTCAGGCAAGAGGGATTTAGAATAACAAATGACTCTTATGAGCAACATTACACTTTTTTTCTATGTTGTCTTCTTTTCTATTCACTGCCTCAAAATGCAAGAATAACCAGGATTAAATATTGATGAAAAATTTCTTACTACAACTGATGCCTTTGTGGTTCCTTTGTTAATCAATCTGTAGTGCGGTGTTTTCTTACATTGTCAGTAAAGCTTCCACAATATTTAAAACACTGTGTGAGAGTCTCAGTTCTCCAACTTAAGGTATGTGTGTGTGTTACACAGAGTCATGATAGAAGGTAGGAGGTTTTATACAACATGAATGTGTTTCTCTCTCTGAATTCCTTTACATGTCTGCAATTAAATTCATTTTCTAAAACAGCAACAGCATTTTTCTTCCTGGCAAAGAAAAAGATAACTCTATGTAAATGTTGCTTTCAACATATAGTTGTTTGATCTTGGTGGCATTAAGCCTTGGATTATTCTGGAGAAGGGGGAGGGCAGGACTTTACATTCTTAACTGGAAAAGAGCTTTCTGAAACATGACTTGGCACAACAGAAGACTCTGGCTCAGAGTGTGCTCACAGAGGCAGCCAGGGGCTCATTGGAAACAGCCATTTCTCACATTAAAAAAGGATGCCCTATTATCATCTCCAGCACAGATGTCACCCTTTTCTGTTTGTGTTACTTAAACATTGCCTTATAAAGTCCATAATAGTGACTATAGCATGCTCAAATAATTTGCCGAAAAGTTGCAGCTAATGAGACACTTCCTCATCCTTACATTATCTCTTTGCCTTAGATCAGTGGTGACCTGTAGGCAATTCCAGATCTTTGGGAAATGAGTTCCTCTGATAGCCCTTTCAGGCTTCTGTTAACAGTAATCTTAACAGTAATCTGAGGCCAATGTAGACAACGTGAGACTCTTTCTCTCAGGGGTGGGGAGCAGATTTGAAATTAAGGGTGGCGGAAGGTGCTATAATAGATATATCAGTATATAGGAGAAGGTACAAGAGACATGCAGTGCAGAGGTTACATCATGGGAGCTTGCTTAAACATCCAAGAAACAACAAGGAGGTAGTCAAGGATGGAGTATTATAAGGTGTAGGGCTGTCATGTAGATCCTGGAGAGTCATCATGTGGAGAGACATTTGAGAAATGAAAGTAAGGCAGAGAAACTCTCTGCATCACAACCTCATCTGTCTACTATAGTCAGAGTTGAAGAATGGCTGTCCAGAGTTCAGTTTTGATTTTCTGATGTAAACAGTCAGGTGAATAAAAATAAAAAAAATCTCTCTTGTTGGGGAGGGTTCTCAATGGCAAACTCACAACAGATAGCATTGAACTCCTCGGCTTTGGAGAGGTCATCTAGAAGGTGCGCAGAGATAAAGTCTGAGGCAGTGCTGTCCTACACGAATGTTGCAAAGTCAGAGAAAAGAGGAGTGACCTGGACGTGCAGGAATAAGGACCCGGGACAGTGAAGTCCAGTGGGAGGATCAGGGGTTGAGGGATAAAAATTGAGATGGAGAAATGAAGATGACAAAGCAGTAGCTTTGGGACCAGGAAGTCTTGCATAAGCTGATGACTTACACCAAACAAGTTTACTAAGAAGTACAGCATTCTGTATGCTATTAGCAGGGGGAAATGACGGAGGTCAGCAGAAAGCTAAGTCAGAAAATGTTGACAAAGAGAACACAGGATCCCTCAGACACAGTTGCCTTAGGACTGATATCCACAGCCCGGGAGAAGAGTTGGGATCCCCGCCCCGCAAACCACAACTTTGACTCCCTTGACACACTGGCTCTAGCCCTAGACCAGCCTTACGAAGTCTACTCCTGAATAAGGATAGAGAATGATGGTTCCCTTTGTTCTGTCTTCAGGGCCTCTGAGAAAGTCTTGGGTTGATCTGGCTCTCCACAGAGGAGCAACACCTAAGAGTGACAATGATTGAATAGAATGGCTCATTAATATAAAAACAAGCCTTCAGATGAGGTAGATCTCTTGGTCTGTTCCATTTAGAACTGTGAAAGTTTTTTTTTTCAGTTCCTAATTTTCATATGACAACTTAAAAGAACCATGTTATTTATTTATTTTTTTCTGTCACTAAGGGGCCTTCCTACAAAGAACTCACACAAGAAGAATTTCTGTTTCATCTGTGCCTCAGGGATGTCAGCAGAGTGACTTGGCCATCGGGGCTCTGTTCCTTCCCATCAACCCTGTCACTATGGGTTATTGTCAGAACATGCTTCTCTTTGTGTCCATAGAACAGTGTCATTAATTTTAATCTCATATCTTCTTGGTGTTTCTATTTTCAGAAACTTTTCTGTTTTCTGAACATTTCTAAACGTGTTCAGAAACTATAACAACCATGATCACATTTACAACTTATTTTTGACGGTGTTAGTGTTTTTCAATTCAATATTGCTTCTGATGAGACAGGGAAACCTTTGTAATGATGATTAACAAGAACTCTGTGACACTCTGGTCCTGGCAAAGGGCAGCACGGAACATAACTCTTTTCTCAAAGCACAATAATCAGAACAGATGAAAGTTCAAGGGCTCACAAGTTTGTAACTAATGGACTTCTTCTTCTTCGTTCATTAAAAAGAACAGGAACTATACCCAGATGTGAGTCTAAGTCTTTCTTTTGCACTTTGGGAGACATAATTGAGGATGACTATGGTGAAGATAACCAAATATCTTAGAATTGTAGTCTTCTCCTGCCTTTCATTTTACTAGCCTTCTTTGAGAGATCTGATTAAGTAGAACGATATCGTTCCTTCAAAGCTATTGGAAGGTGATTCCTATTCATGTTTCCTAAGATTGTAAACTTAATAAATCAGTGTAATTTATGTGGTGTGCATATTTGACTACTTTTAATCATCTAACACTTTATAATTCAAAGAATTGAAAATTATGTTTTTCCCTTCTACATATGAAAGTACCTGGTTAGTACATAGTATGATACCTGTAACAATAATTAGGTCTTATTTAATATCTTTTGAAACTTTTGTGGTATATTGCAAACGTTTTGTTAAATGAATCTGATAACTATTTTATGCCTAACATACCAACTAACAAATGAGTACTACTTATGTATTAAAGATGCCTACAAAAAATTAAGATCTTCAAGAAAAACATGAATATTTAGTTACATTTATTTAGTTAAGATAGTGATAACATTCGGCCAATGATTTGTGTGCCCATAAGTTACTTTATCAACAATTTCAACTTCATCTTCTGATTTCTTTTATCAACAATAATTTCAATTAAATCATAACTATTGATATTTACTTTTGAAAGATAGCTAGTGAGCTTATGACTATTACAAATAATTATAATTATTCACAGTGGAAAAATTAGGTCAGTATTACAGGTGTCAAATTTGATGTATTACTGTGATATTCACACAGGAGGATAACCTCCAGTAGGCAGGGTTTCTCTGTGTCCTGGCAGCAGCTCCCAAATAACCACATAGAGACTTAATATTAATCATAAATGTTCGGCCGATAGATCAGACTTGTTACTAGCTAACTCTTACATTATAAATTAGCCCATTTCCATTCCTATACTTGCTGCCATGTGACTCATGGCTTGTTACCTCATTTTGTACACATCCCCCATCCTCTGCATCTGCCTCGAGACTCCTGACTCTGCCCTTCTTCCCAGTGTCCTTAGTCTGGTTCTCCCTCCAAATCTTGTCCTGTCCAACTATTAGCCAGTTAGCTACTTTATTAAGTCAATCACAGTGACATATATTCACACAGCATAAAGGAATATTCCACATTTCTCCTATTTTTGTCCAATTAAAAAGGAAGGTTTTTAACTCTAACATAGTAAAATTATATACAGCAAAAATAGTTATTAAATAAGAATTACAGTTACAATATCCAGTCATTTATATTTGGCAAATTTAGAGAAAATACTCTATTATTTATCTTATCTTTGTGAGTCTAAAGTTTTATACCTTATTTACTTTTTATCATAACTAACGAAAACTTGAACTATGACTATCTAGGCTTCAACTCCATCAGAGACCCCAGAAGGGTGACGTGTTACCTAATGACAGGGACATCTGACTATCTGGACAGTCACCCAAAGTTCTTCTATAGTGTTGGGGCATCCATCTTTGGCCTAAAGGTCTAGTGTATCTGACAGACTTTTCTGAGAAGCAGGGAATTTTGAAGGACTGTCTTACCTTATATTGGCAAAGTTTGGCAGTAGCTTTCTTTTGTATCCTGCTGGTCCAGTTTGGACAGTATGCTATCAGCAATTGAGGTAAGGGCAGTTTTTTTCCCCAAATGGTTAGCTTTTGCCATAAGGAAACTCCGTATGGAGTTTCTTTGATGCCCATCATTCCTTTTTTGAAGTAAATCAGTGCCACCAGGAGTAGATATATCTCATGTCAAGAAAAGCACATGTTATTAAAACATTTTAAATTTCATATTCTGTAGGTCTTTGAAGTGTTTGAAGACCATCTATCTATATAAATATATCTATTTAATCTTGAAAATATACCTAATATAACTACAAGTTTGATTATTATAGATGATGAACTACTAACCTGTATTTCTGAATTATACATTACATTTTTAAAAGTTGCATAAGCACAATACCCCAAACAAGAGTAGAAACATACATATAGTATAACAAAAATAACTTTAAATTTGTATTAAGTCAAAATCCATAGCATTGTAAAAATTTTAAGACTAGTAGTTGCTTTTTTTAGTTTAAAAGTAGATTCAATAATCTATCCTTTTATCCTATCATTTCTATATCATCTTTTTCTTTTTAGAATGAGATCCCTGAATCTAATCTCCTTTGTTCAGTTTTTTTTCCTGACCATTACCAATAACAACTTGTAATCAGACTCTCCTTTAATGATAATAAATATACACAACCAATCTTTTGGGAATGTGGGTGTCATTCTCTAGACTACTTCCTGTTGTTTGTGGGTACTGGTATCTTTAGGGGAACTTTGAGAAAATCAGGATAATTGTTAGGTCTTAGCAGGAGTAGCTTGTGGGACTGGATCATATCAGCCAGAAGGCTTGAAGCTGTTTTGGATGCAGGATTATGAGACTGTAACAAAAGCATTCTTATATGCTGGATCACCTGGGCCATCTATTTTCATTGGTGTTTGGTCCTCTTGTTCTAAAAATACATAAACTTTTAAAGGTAACATACATTACAAGTATGGAATATGTGGTGTGTACAAGTCAGTTAAAGATGATTTTTTGTTTTATGTTTGAGTGGGTAAAATATACATTAAGTGTTTTGTATTTTTTTTTAGGTTTATTTCTTTATGTCTGTAGTCAAGATTTTCAGGGGGTCTTCCTCGATCAAAGCTGATCATCTTTAACCTGGAATGAATCCACAGCCTCTCATTTCTTGTGGGAATAAAAGCATAACCTCTCCTGCAAAGTAACACATTTTTGCCTTCCATTTTGGAGTCAAGATATTTAAAATTATATAGGTTGGCTTAATCTAGCAGGGTCTTTTAGCAGCCAAAAATTTAAAGACAACACAATAACATACAGGATTCAGACTCTCTGTGTATTTTCCATCTTTATGTGGCTTTTTTCTTTTATATTACTTTACTTCATTTTTAAGGGCTTTATTATTCTAAAACTATATATTTCTTTTTTTGAATGTCTATACCTGATCTTTACTCTCCCAAGCCTTTGTACATTTTAAACACACTGCAACCCATTGAGAGATTTTTTTTTCCATCTGGATCTCTCTTTATTGAGCATCTGTATTTTTTTTTTATTGCATGAGACAAATCTTAAACTGCTATATTAGTTGCAGGCATGGCTCAGCTTAGGGCATGGCATCGGTGGCTCACCCCTCCTCCCCTTGGCTCCCTGAAAGCTTAGCTTCATGATGGAGGTACCAGCGGGAGCCATGTTCATTATCCCAACTCTGGGAAGTTGTTGGGTCCATGCTGCCATAGAGTAGCAAGCTCCCCCCTGCTCATAAACCCCATGTAAGTGTTTAGTAGCAGGGCCTCTTAAAAGAGCCATGTCAGTGTTTGCTGCTAGCATGAGCCAGGAAGCTGCTTCTTAAAGGAGCGACACGTCTGTTTGCCACTTGCAAACAGAGCCTATCTGAGAAAAGACAGTTATCAGGACGTTGTGTTTGGCTCCATTTTTGTGTGTGTAGAATCATTTTTTATTTGTTAGCTCTTATGTGGAAATTCCATCCCCACACTGGAATGCCATATGTAGCCAGAGTTTTTGTTGGGACTACTGGCTCTAAAATAAGTGACACAGAGACTTAATATTAATTATAAAAGCTCAGCCAATAGCTCAGGCTTGTTACTAGCTAACTCTTACATTTTAAATTAATCTGTTTTCATTCCTGTACTTGCTGCCACGTGGCTCATGGCTTGTTACCTCATTTTGTACATGTCCTGTTTCCTCTGCATCTGGAGTCCTCACAACTCCTCTGATTCTGCCCTTCTTTCCAGTGTCCTTAATCTGGTTCTCCTGCCTAACTTTATCCTGTCCAGCTATTGAGAAGTCAGCTTCTTTATTAAATCAATCACAGTGACATATATTCACATAGTATAAAGGAATATTCTATAACCCCCTCTGTCTCCTTCCCTTGACCCAAGGACCACACAACATGTAGCTTTCATGGAAACAAATCATTCTTCATCTTTAAAAAAATTATCATTGCATTTCATGTTACTTAAATACAGAAAATTTAAAGTGGCATCTCTTTGCCCTAAATTCTTACTGTCACATAATTCTGTGCAAAATTATAATATAGTCTTCAAAACTTCTAGCAAAAAAAAATGGATGCAAGTTAGACTTTATGATTTTATAATTGTGAGGATCCAATGGTTGGTTCTATGTCGAATTTTGTTTTAGGCTATCTAAGCCACCCCAACTCTCCTTTGACTTCAGCTTAGTTAGTTGCAGATTCCCTTGGCAGAAATATCATTTTGTCATAACCAGAGCCCTAATAAGACCTGTATGTGCCCAGATACTGTAAAGGGTTAAATCAGAACATTCCTAGTCCAAGACTTTCAGAGCTCTTTCTTGTTATACTTTAGAATCTAGGCTCCTTTCCCAAATTCAAAAGAATTCCAGTTATCAAACTTTCTTATTCTGAAGAACAAGAATTGGCCAAATTTGATAATCTTCAAAGATTTTAATGACTAGTTCAACTTTGACTGCATCTTCCTCTTTAACTGTAGGCTAGTTCACCCTAGATTTCTATTGTGAATTTCTTCCTTCTTACCATTGTATCCTCCACCAGGATGTAGCCAAATTCCCAGTACAGAATTGCTATACTATAAATACTTGTTAAAACAATGACTTGTAAGAGTAGTGATACTTGAGGTGCTAATCATGAAAATGAATCTAAATTAAGGTACCTATGACTATAACCATGACCATAATAGATAAAATATGATAACAATGAGAAAATTTAAAGAGTAAGTGCCCTTTACTTCGTCTCTTTCCTGTGGCTATGATGAAATACTCTGACTAAAGCTATGTAAGGAATGAAGTATTTATTGAGCTCTGCAGGAGAGAAAGGTTACAGGAACTTGAAGCGATGGGGCAACATGACATTCACAGTCAAGAGCAGAGAGCAGTGAGTCAATGTATGCTCACTCATGCTCAGCTTGCTCTCTCCTTTTCCACTCAGTCCATTCTAAGAAGTGATGTCACCTACAGGAGGGTGGGTCTTCCCACCTCAATTAATACAATCAAGAAAATCCTTATAGGCATGCCCCAGAACTCATTTCTCATTGTGATTCTAGAGTGTGTCAAATTGCCAATAGTAACAATTGATCACAAACGTTATAGCTAAATGACTTCACTAATCTTTATCCATTTAGAATGGATTTCTATCTGTAGTCTAGTTGAAGTGATTTACTTGCATTTTCTTTGACTTGGGAGTACTAAATGAGTTTTGTATATTTAATATTTTAAGTTTTATTACATTTCTTGTGTGTGTGTGTGTGTGTGTGTGTGTGTATGCTTGGGCAAATGTGCTTATGGAAGTCAGAGGACAGCCTATAGGGTGATTCTCTCATTCCACCACGTGGGTTCCAGGAGTCAAACTCAGGTTACAAGGCTTGGCAGCAGATAGATTACCTGATGAACCATCTCCCCAGTCCAAACTTGATATTTTAAAGATCCTTCCTCCCATATCCTGCATAATTTTGGGTTTCAAGTAAATGATGGCATCTCTAAAAAAGAACAGACTGCAATCCTCAGAAGACACTTATTGGGATAAAGACACTGTGTTTGCACTGTGATGGAAATAGCCAAAACCTTTCACAGACTTCATGGTAGCAGCCTTTACATAACTAAATACAAGAGGGACCTTGTTAAAAGGCAGTGGGAATCAGAGCTGAAAGTCTGCCTGTGCTTACCATCTCCCTAACCAGGCATTACTGAAACTCCAGTTGCAGAAAGCGAATCCATTGTTTGCCACTCCAACAAGTATTCATGATTAAAGAGGCAGCCACTTCTTATTCTTTTCTCTGAAATTCTGAAAAGAAAGAGAGAGAGAAGACACATGTAGAATTTAGTCTGTATTTGTATTATTCTCTTGTACCTTGATTGAGGTCTTGTTTTTGTTATTCTTTCTAATGAAGATGCACTAGATATGAGTTTCAGTACTTATAAGAATCGAAAGAAAGCTATCCTAATGTCAATTGGTTGAGACTTTCTTGCCAGGTTTCCAGGACTGTTTCTGTATATTAGCAGGGCTCAGCCCCTCAGGGCTGAAGATGGTCCATCTGACCTCCCTGAAAGGCCTTCAGGAAGACTACTTCACAACCCCAGCCCTTACATTGGCAATTTTCAAAGTATTTCTCACTTCAGAAAATTACAGTCTTAAGTTTGAGGTGAGTAGGGGGATAGGTCTGTTAGGAAAGGGCCGATGGCCAGATATTAAATAGAATTCTTATTCAGAGGCTTTAATATTTTATAAATATTTAAGGTTTTTCTTTTGGTGTTCAGAGAGTAATTAATGGTACATTCATTCAAACACATAAATAAATGTTTAATGACACAAGGTAGGCTGTTATTTTCCAAAAGGTAAAGGGCAATTGTGGGGGAGAGTCAGGACTTTCTAACTCGGTGAAGAAATGCTTGGTGGAGTTGATGTAGAGGACACATTTGCCATGTCCATGATGTTGATGGTCTCATACATGCATGTATGCCAAAATACCCATTTTGTAGATTTGAACACTTGCCATCACCACATGTGGATTATGCCAATGATGCACCTGCTGCAGCAAACGATTATAATAGGCAACATTAAGAATGAAATAAAATATGCCGGGCGGTGGTGGCGCAAGCCTTTAATCCCAGCACTCGAGAGGCAGAGCCAGGTGGATCTCTGTGAGTTCAAGGCCAGCCTGGTCTCCAAAGTGAGTTCCAGGAAAGGCGCAAAGCTACACAGAGAAATCCTGTCTTGGAAAAAACAAAAAACAAAAAACAAAGAATGAAATAAAATATAATATGGTCTATTTCCTTTTGCTGTTGGCACGAGGGCCCCAGACTCATTAGACAAGTGCTTTACCACTGAGCTGTATTTCTAGCTCTCTTTTTAATTTTTTTCTTTTGAGACAGGGTGTCATTAAGTTCCCTAGCTAGCCTGAACTAACTTTGTAAGTCAGATAGACCTTGACCTTGAGACTTTCTGCCTCAGCATCTTCAGTAGCTGGGATTACAGGCCTCACAGTGGAAGACTCACCTGAGCATCTTCCTTCTCTTGTGTGGTAGCATCAGCCTTTCTTCGAGATAAGTCAGCAGTTCACGCATAGGCTGCTCTGGTGCTCACAGATCACAGCTCAGTCCCTGAGTCTCCTTGTATGAACAGGAAATCTCAGTTACATTTGATTATTTTTTGTTACCTTTGCACTTACCATTTCCCCCATTCATAATAATATTGTGTTTTGGTATCTGGACATGAGAGTTTTCTGCTCATAAAAATAATAAATGTTGGAACAACATTGATAGATACTCAAACTGTGATTAAAATTTGTTGGTATGAAGTTCAGCTGTAAACTGAGTTTTTTGATGACTGTTCAGTTAGTGTGGCAGCAGAAATCATGCCTTATGGAGATTCTAAGCAGTATCTATTCGAGGTGTGACTGTTACCATTAGGCTTCCTGTTATCAAATGCCAGGCTTATTTTGACAGCACTCTCTATCTTACACCCAGCTCAACATCTGACCCAGTGAAAATCCTCAGTGAGGGGATTTGAGTAGCTGAACAGACACATGAATAGGACATGCAGCAGGTTTGGATAGGAACAGAAACACAATGTTTCTTCAGTAAGACAAACAGTAACCATAGCAGCAGCTACAACAACCAAGCACCTTCTACCTCCAACTCCCATTGGATAAATGTTTGCACTTTTGGATTTGTGGCTCAACTGCTGTTCTCTATTGGTTAGTTTTGCTTTGTGATATTCACCCTCTTCCCAGGTATCACCAAGTACATCAGAACCATTCAGATTTATAGTACAGTAAACCTGATATTTATGGTTGTACATTACAGAGTTGATTTTGAAGGCAAAGCAATCACTGCTGGAGATAAAGAAGCCACTGCTGATGGGGGTAGGGAGGGCTGTGGAAAGAATTTGTGGTCCTCATAATGTCCCAGAAGGATTCTCAACTACTTAACTGTCTCTTCTTAGGGATAGCTTTGCAGTTCGATACCTTCACATCATCCATAATAAAATTCCTGCTGTGTCACCTCAGCATGTGCACTATTATGCAATTATAATTAAAAGTACAATATTTGATCATTTAAAATATTAGTTTCAATCAAAAGCAAAACCCATAGGAGTTAGCTTAGGGATTCAGTCATACTAAGAATTTTAGTTGACTTTGAACTTCTAAAAACTATTTGCATAGTGATTTGATATAAGCCTAAGGAATTGTTCAACTTTCTTCCTTTGCCTTGTATTCAATTTGGAGATTATTAAACCTCTCAAGGTTGTTCTGACTTGCACTATAAGATTGACTGATAAAGACTCAAGTGGATATTGTTTTATGAACTGTGTCACCCCACCCCAAATGCCCTCAGATGACTTTTATGAACAGATGACACTTTGATAAACTTGAAGGAAACAAAACCATTTATTTACAGTCTTTCTTGGGATAACATCTGAAGATTTGTATAATAAAGAAAGAAATGGAAAGCAAAGAAAGCAGACGTTTCTAGAAGCTTATGCTTCTTGAACTTCTCAGTCATTCGGGTAGCAGTAGCCCATCTGTAACCAAAGCCATTTGAGCAGGGAAGTCAAGGCAGACAGAACTAAAAAATTAAAGGGAAGAAGGCCTTGTACATGTGACAGTCATGTTAAGCAACATTGCTTGCTTATGAGGCATGCATATGATTGCATGACCAACAACAGCAACAACAAAGTCCTTGTGAATGCCTTGTATGAGAACTTGAAGTTTAAAAGCAAACAACAACAACAACAAAACCCCCAAATCTCACCCTCAGAATCTTAAAGAAGTGTGAATGGTATTGTGAAGCACACAAAGTCATGGCAGCCATTTCCTACAAGTGATTTTAAAGATGTTCTGTCCAGTGGTTGGTCCTGCTTTGTTAAATTTTAACAAAGGTTCTAGTCACTTGAAAAAGCCTGAAAGAGGAAATCCTGGATAACAATATATTCTATTATTATTACTAAGATGAGACAACTGAGCCCCCCACCCCAAAAAAGTAGTTTACATACCGTGGACACAAAAACCACAGCTCTCATCTGAAGGGAATAAGAGAGAGTTTATTCTGGGACCATTTTGAGTGACCCTGCCCATAAAAACAGATTTAGGTTGTTCCAAATTCCCTGTTCAACATGGGAGAAGTTTCATGAAATGCTATAGTTTTCCAGAGCAAAGAATGGCATAATTGAGACAAGTTTAAAGTACCTTGGTGGGTACAATAGGGAGACAGGTAGCCCAAGATGCCACCAGAGGACATTCTGTTTTCACATTGGTAGAAGCTAGGGGTCAGCCAAGTTAATAGATTCCAAGAGGTTTCTATCTATTAGTCACAAGATGCTAGTTCAGACACAGAGGTGGGCAGGGAATGACTGTTCTGGAGAGCTAGAACTAGCCCCAAATAAGGTGATTAGCCTCTGGACCTCCAACATTCCAATCTCTCCACGGCACTGAAATCCTAATCAGACAATCAGACTCTGCACACACAGCTTCTTTTCAGTTTTCCTTCACAAGGAGCTGTTAACATCAAACCCAGACCTGCATGCACTCCAGGGCTGACTTCAAGCTAACGGTTTTTGAGTTCCACACTTCGGCTAGAGAATCAGAATAATTCAGCAAGCTGAAGGCAACAACAGTGGAAAGCCCTGGAAGGGAGACGTTTTGATTTGAAATGGTGATTGCTGCTCCAGTTGGAGTCGTGAAGCTCCCCGCATGTGTCTCACCCAGGCACAGTTAATCAGAATAAATTGGAAGCACTGTAATTTCAGGTGACAGAGAGAAGCTGGTGAACCTCAGGAGGGGTGCCTCTTCTGACACCAGAAGCATTCTTCTCTTGAAAATCATCTACATAGACATTTTTGGCAATTGTGTGAAACAGCATGAAAGAAAATCTTTCACTCCAAATGAAGTTGCCTGAATGAAGCCAGAAGGGGTCTTTCATGAAGAAGTAGGAACAGTGGGGCTTTGTGGTCTTGGGGACAAGACCGGAGTTCATACTGAGTTGGTAAGTTTCTGAGAGATAATAAAAGATAGGTTTGTGTGCACCAATTCTCTCTTGCATTAAAAATACCTGAGAAGCCTTCTCCTTTGTGTGCCCCTGTAGGGAATGTCCTATCATCTACCCTGAGCTGAGCTTACAGCTTTCCACTCACTGTGATGGAATGTTGGGCCATAGACCTAAGGGGCTTATTTAAGGTAGCATTTTGAGTGACGGTGCCCAGAAAAATATTTAGGTTATCCCAAATTCCTTGTTCAACATGGGCACATCAACTCCTCAAAGTAGATGTATTTTTAAAATACTGGCCCATGCACTCTTCTGTATGTGCAGCTTTCTCACCGCCCCGAATGCTAGTTTTGTTTGTTCTTCAACTTACTGGTACACAATATTTCCAAGGACTACTAAAAGTTTAGTGAAATGCGGCTATATCTTCATTAAGCTTAATTTTCTTAAGAATTAAAGATTCCAAAAACGATAATGTAACAAACCTGGCAGAAACAAGGACACTTCTTCATCTCAATGATTATTAGAATACTGAAACAATGGACCCCAAAGAAATGAGAATTTCCTCAGCAATCTCTTGTTGGGAAACAGAAGGGGCATCGGCCTTTGGGAGAACTCGTCTCCCAGAAAGGAATTTCAAACAGTTCTAACAACTTGTCCAACCCACCTTACAGGATGAGACAGAAGCCCAGACAATGAGGGGTCAACCGTGGGTGAAACCACATCTTGATCAGAACTGCTTAAATGTGAATATTCTCAGCTCACTAGTTAAACTGTTATTTCTCTTCAGGATCCCTAAGATGAACTTGATGTTTTTGCTGGGTCTCTTCGTCTCTCTCTTCTCAGTGTGAACACATTGAATAAATCTCATTTTTCTGCTTTCCACTGTGAATTTGGCTCTTTTAATTGGCTAATTAATTTACAACTTTCTTTGTTCTATAAAACAATAAAACTTCATGAAACTGCTTCCATGTTGGAGTAACCTAAATCTGAGTTCCTGGGCCATGGTCATTCAAAATGTTGCCAGAATAAACTATTTCTTGTTACCTTTAAGGTGAGAGCTGTATAGTTTCTTTCTCTCTATTGTTGTTTGAATCTTAGATGGTCTTTTAATAAAAAAAAAACCCAGAGCTAGATATCAAGGTGAAAGTTGAAAGTTGAGAGAAGCAGAACAGCCAGTCACTAGTTCTTACCTCTATGAAATTCTCAGCCTAAAGAGAGTGAGTTCCTATTTCCTAATATACCTTTCTCTGCCTTGCCATATTACTTACTGGGATTAAAGGTGAGTGTCACTACTGCCTGGCTCTCTTTCTCTCCTATACTGGGTCAATCTCATGTAGCCCAGTGTGGCCTTGAACTCACAGAGATCCAAACAGATCTCTGCTTCCAGAGTGATAGGATTAAAGGTGTGTGCCACCACTGCCTGACTTCTATGTTTAATCTAGTGGCAGGCTCTGTCCTGTCTTCTGATCCTCAGCAAGTTTATTAGGGCACACAATATATCACCACACTCTCTCTTTTTCCTTCCTCCCTCCCTTCTTTTCTTTCTTTCTTTCTTTCTTTCTTTCTTTCTTTCTTTCTTTCTTTCTTTCTTTCTTTCTTTCTTTCTTTCTTTCCTTCCTTCCTTCCTTCCTTCCTTCCTTCCTTCCTTCCTTCCTTCCTTCCTTCCTCCCTCCCTCCCTTCTCTCTCTCTCTCTTTCTCTCTCTCTATCTCTCTCTCTTCATTGACAACCAGAAAAGCTACTTACAATGAACCCATGATACATGACCACATGACCCCCCACAGAGATTAAGTACTAGCAGTCTTGTAGTCCTCCAGCCCATCAACTATTCTGTGGGATGCAGGGGCAAAGAGCTGTGTCTAGAAGTATCCGTCTTCCTTGAGTTTTGAGAGTATACTTTCTATAGGAGGTGAGGCAAGTATGGCTGGTGTGTTGGTTGGAGAGATGCTAAGGCACACACTGGTGTCTGTTTTTAGAGATGATAACTCCCTCCCCCCATATGCTGGTTCCACACTAGCCATTCAAGCCAGAGTTTTACAAAGGCATGAAATATGTGGATGGTGTTAATGTATGACTCACTCCCATGGAGTACACTGCTGTTACCCTGTGAAGTGTTCTCAGCGTTCTTTAGGTTGTTCAGTTCTCCTGCAATGTATCACACGGCTGTCACGTATGTATGTAGTCCTGTAAAATTTCTCAGCAGAGCCGGTTAGTAGGAATGATACTTGGATCTTACTTATACGCTGATCAGTTGGTGACTTCTGTACAGAATTTCACTATTTATGTTAGTGAGAAGATAATTGGACATTTATATCTCCTTTTCAATGTAGGGGATTTTTCCCCCCAGCTTTTCATCTAGATAAAAATAAGATGAGACGTGACCTTTTTCTAATTTGTAAACTGTGTGCTGTGTAAGAACATGGATTTAGAAACTCTCACAGTGAGCTTGATGTTTATTCTTCCCTTCTGATTTATATTTCATGTTAGTACATATGTTTCTCATTTATGTTTGCAATAGAAAGAGCACAAAATACACAAAACCTCAAGTGCTTAAAACAAAACCTGAAATCATCTTGTAACCATCTAGTTTGATTCTTCTTATAGCTCTTCAAATACAATTTTCTTAATTGACTATTTTTAGAAATGATAAAAATCCATGAATTATTTATCTTATTTTAATTTCTTCACATAACAAATGCAAGTCAGTTACAATGGTATGATGTTTTTCAAAGTCCAATTATATTTTTTGGGAGACTAAGAATATCATTTATTTGGAGCTTTTCCACTAAACATAATATCTTACATAGAGTATACATTTTGATATCCATGGACCAGGACACGTAACTGCAATTCTAGGAACCCTGCATTTTTTTTTTTTTTTGTTTTTTTGAGACAGGGTTTCTCTGTGTAGCTTTGCGCCTTTCCTGGGACTCACTTGGTAGCACAGGCTGGCCTCGAACTCACAGAGATCCGCCTGGCTCTGCCTCCCGAGTGCTGGGATTAAAGGTATGCGCCACCACCGCCCAGTGGAACCCTGCATTTTGCAAGCGTTATAGTCTGTAAATTTTTTGCACAGTTGGTAATTTCTATATGAAGACAATAAATAATCAAGTGATTGGTTCTCTCCCAAAGAACCTCAACAAACAAACAAACAAAAATGCAGGTTTATTGTATGAGCTCATACCTACATTCTGAAATTTCACTGGATGTTTTCAGATAGCTATTCCATAAACAGCATTAACATGTGTCCAAATGAAATACTGATTTTTTCCTCTTTGTTTTAATATATAGCCACATGATAATGTTGATTATGAAATGTATTAAGTAATCAATTTTGAGATAACCATCATAATTTCTTTGTTGTAGGGTATCCCCCAGAGAATGCTACACAGATTTGGATTTAAGCCAACAGAAAGTCTTTATTAGCCAACCAGTGACTACACTGGGTGTTTGGGATTCTATTGTCTTCCTGAGCCTTTCTCAGGGTGAGCTTTTAAACACAAAAATCATATCCTGGGTTGAAAAACTTCAGTTAACAAGAACAGTTAGCCAGAAGTGGAACTACAGAAGTCAGAGAACAAGGTTAGTACACTTAGAGACTTTCCCACAACTATGGACTTTGATGAATTAGGTCTTTGTTCTCTTTTGGCAGGTGATACTGTTTATGTACTGATTTTACCTGAATGGTACTTTCATCATGGAATCAGTTGTGCTGAGGTCTGAGGGCCTGTTATATTTACGGTCTTGTCCTTTTCCAAATAAAAATTATAGGTTAAATTCGAGTGGGTGATGTATGATATATGAATATTCTATGAAGGAGGTAAAGGTTTTGAAGCAGCAAAACTGATCAGATAGAGTGTGGTGCTTCAGGGCATGTCTCAAACAGCTATCCACTACACACAAATATGTAGCAGGCTTTCTTTTGGCCACCCACCAGCTCCCAATTAAAGACATGGAGACTTATAATAATGTTCTGCCTTATCTTATGCTTTTCCCACTAGCTCTTATAACTTAATTTAACCTGTTTCTCTTCATCTATGTTTTGCCTCAGGTTTTTTTTTTAACCTCTCCTTCATTCTGTATGTCCTGCTTTCACTGCTTCCTCCATGTCTGTCTGTCTGGTGGCTGCCTGGCTGGCCCCAGGCATCTCCCTCTCTTTCTTCCTTGTTCTCTCTTCTCACCTGAGCTTAGATTCCTCCTCCTACTTATCCTCTCTGCCCACCAGCCTTGCCTGTCCTCCTCCTACCTAGCTATTGGTCATTCAGCTTTTTATTAGACCAATCAGGTGCCTTAGGCAGGCAAGGTAAAACAACAGCACATCTTTACATAATTAAACAAATGCAACATAAACAAATGTAACACATCTTTACCTAGTTAAAGCAATATTCCACAATGTAAATATGCCATTTCCCCCCTTCCTTTCCCCTCCTCTAACTCTCCTCTTGCACCCCTTGCTCTCATGCAAATTCAGGGTCTTTTTCTTTAACTGTTCCAAAATATGAAATATATATATACTCATAAATATATAAATAAAACTGTCTCTAAGTCTGAATAAGTTTATTTGCATGTATATGATACTGGGATTAGTTACTTGTTATTGGATAATCAATTCTGGGGCTCCTCCATGGGGAAGACTATATCTCTTGCTCTGAATATTTCCTTAGTTGCTGCTAGGTCTTTGTCTAATGTTGAGGCCCCATGAGACACCCCTCCTTTTGTGTTAGCATGTTGTTGTTGTTGTTCAGATTATGTTTAGGTAGACATGTTGACGAGGCTTCAGGCACATAGTCGCTCCTCTGACATTCCTGTGAGATGAAATCTCACAGCAAACCTCCTGCTGTTTTCTTAACTCTGTCTCCACTTCCTCTTCGAAAAGGTCAGAACTTAGAAAATGTTCTGCGTGGAAACGGCAATGATCAAGGGAAGAAGTGACAGCCGCAGAACGGAATAAAATCTTTGCTAACTACATATCTGACAAAGGACACATTACAACTTCACAAAGCAAAAAAAAAATTATTATAAAAATGGTTGGAACCTGGGCTACCAAGTGAGTTCCAGGGAAGGCGCAAAGCTACACAGAGAAACCCTGTCTCGAAAAACCAAAAAAAAAAAAAAAAAAAAAATGGTTGGAACAACACTACTTAGGTAGTAGTGGTTCTCAATTGGCTGCTCCTTTTGGCTTCAGTAAAATTACAAAACACCTGCATAGTATCTCTTCTGCTATACACGCAAATATTCAGAAAACCGAGAAGGCAAGATATGGACCCAAGCCAGACTTTTAGGACCTTTTTAAGGAACAAATAAATTTCAGTTAGTTACCACTTACGTGACTTTTAATGCATTGCCATATTGTCTACTTTTGGGGTGCCACGATCCTTTTCCTGATGTAAAGCAGAGCGCTCTGAAACAGCAAAGATGCTTTTGGATTTTGGATTTCTCCCTTGAGGAAGACTCACTTCAGAGTAGCTGTGAAGACACCCATGTCCCACTAGGTGAGTTATTCAAGAAACTGAAATTCTGTATGTCACTCAGGGGCCAACTGTTCCTCTCAATTCTCAAGGAGAACAGAAAAAGAGTACATGGTATTTTACAACTAAGATTTCCAAACTTTCCAAGAAATTTCGGTGACCGTGACCAAAGGATTTGACCCTTAGCCTGCCATCAGGCCACCCACAATAGGATCGTATAGCCATATGGAAATTTCTTCATTTTTCAATGACTTTTCTATTTTTTTTCAGGCCTATATGGTTAATAGTGCAGTGGTTTCGTAAGGTGCTCAATTCTACTCTCTCTAGACATTTGTTTCAGTGATGAACCATATAAAAGAATGTAATACCCTTAATTATGTCTTGTTTTGTAGAAGTGATACCATCTAGAGCAGTGGTTCTCAACTTTTCTAATGCTGTGACCCATTAATGCAGTTCCTCATGCTATGACCCCCCCAACATAAACCATTTTGTTGCTACTTCATAACTGTAATTTTGCAACTGTTATGAATCGTACTGTAAATATCTGACATGCAACCTCCAAAGGGGTTGTGACCCACAGGTTGAGAACTGCTGATCTAAAGGTTCTTGCTAGGCTCATTAGAAGGTACTCTGTGAAGTATCTACTACTCATATTTCACAGTTTCAAGACATTCAGTCACCTCTTCCTGGAAGATCATAAACTGAAACTCTCAGAGTTGTCCAAAGGCCAACCAAAACCAGAAAGTGACACACTTCCCAAGAACCTCAGACTGACTGGAAGCCTACACAGCATGTGCTCTCCACCCAAGGCCTGCAGAT